>JBBPBX010001368.1:29296-40650 GCA_038048925.1 Garcialebias charrua
GCTAAACTAACAAAACTCCGCCTTCTGTTCTCTGATTGGTCCGGTCAAAAATCGACCGGAGAAATCGTTGTCTATGGGAGAAATCCCAGACCCTAGTACAAAGCGAAGTGAAGGACAAGGGTCTGGTTTTAAACAGGCTACTGTTTTTCTTCTTGCATTTGTTGTTGGATGTAACTGGGACCCTGTGTACATAATCTCGTTTTCATCACATGTACCACATGCGGTGCAAATGACAATAAAGACTCTCTGACTCTGATGTACGTGTGTAAGTGGCGGCTGGTGTGTGCTTTCCGATTTACGGCGATTTTCGAGGTACGAATGGGCATAGGAACGGAACTCGTTCGTAAGTAGAGGATTACCTGTATTGTAATTGCTGATCTATAGAGCACACCTGAATATACCAGTCTCTCTTATAAATTAGTTCTAATGGCTCAATGAGACTGAAAGGTTTTTCATATTATCATTTTAAACAACTCTGACTATATCCAACAGAGATCATTTGAAGTTTAACAGAGTTAATTTTAAGTTTATGTTTCTGCCTTGTTTCAATGTGTACAAAGACCGACTTTTTATCCACACCTAGTTTGCTGACACAAGTAAAAAAGATGTTTTGCAAGATTCTGTATCTGGACAGAACCAAATGCCACAGCCCTCGCGCTGAACCTTATACAACACCATGCTGATGTGAAACTGCCAATGTTCAAAACTTGTTCTTTTTTCCACTCCACTTGTGTGAATAAAGGGCCAGCTCGGACGGTGAGTCTTTGGAGTTCATTCTGATCATTGGTCAGGGTCGATTTCCCTCTTTGGAAAGAGTATGGTCAAAATCTTATTCTGTTGTCTCGAGTGATTCTCTATAGGAGCGGGAAAAATACCCAACAGAGACTAACCTGTATAAATAAAGGTTGAATAAATAAAATAAATACAATAAACCAGCCCACTTAGGCTAACGCGGTCAGAACTAAACTGTTCCTACAATCTGAGGCCGTCCAAAGACATATTCGCAACAGGTAGGATATTATTGTTCAGAATTTTATCCGTAAAACCCCACTTCCAGAAGTCAGGATGCCTCCTTTATTGTTACAGAACCGACTGAAAAATGATGATGCAAATAAAACTTGCATTCGAAATTTTTGAACAGAAAACCACAACCACACTCCCAACGTTCACTCATTGAATATACTGTACGTACCTGGTGTTTGGCCTTGTACTGCACAACCTTCTCGGTTTTCCCAAACAGCTCCAAAGCATTACACAAGTACATATAGGGTATATGTGGATAAACCCCGGTGAGCATCACCAACTACAGAGAAAAACGAACCATAAACACTTAAATTTACGATGACAGGAGAAAACATAGATCTAACCCAGTCTCATTCAGGACCTGATTTATTTTCATGTCATCTCTAAATTTGTCTTTAACCCTTGTATTGTCTTTAAATTTATGACCATTAATGTTGCTTAGGGTAAAAATCGACCACTTTATTTAAATGCTTAAAAATATTACTTTTAAATGTTTTCTTCTACAAAAAATAAGTATTTTAGCACCATCTCAGCTATGACTTTTGAAATGTTAACTCTTTAAAGAGTCTTTTTTTTTTAAATACCTCCACATCGTTTTTGTTTTAATTCACAAAATATTTATACATTTTACAGCAATTTTGGAAAAAACTAAATTAAAAGAAATTTCCCCCATTATTACGCCCAAAATGACTTTTTGACAATTGTTTTAAGATTTGGAGTTTGGAGTTTTGTGAAGACCCTGCAGGTCACTGGACCCTTCTTGTTTTCAGTCAAACTTACGGGGCCTGCATCGTCCAGCCGAGGCGGCGAAATAGTCTCTTATCGATGCAGCTGCCTGACGAAGGCTGCGTCATTTGATTCTCAGAGTAGCTTCGCCCGCCCCTTCTCCACACAAGGCCCGGATCAAAAGTTTTCTAATAGGCGTATGTGCAAAGTATTGTGTGACCAACAAGAAGTTAGTGGGCACGTTCGTCAATCCTGAAACGCGCATATTAGATGTTGGCACCTCCACATCATTGCATTCAGTTTTTATTCACAATTTCTTTAGTGTCCCAACTTTTTTGGAATCCGGTTTGTAATATTTTATTCAGAATAGAACACTGATCACAGATCAAAAGTTTAAACTGAGAGAATGTATCATTATAAGGGAAAAATATGTTTTTTTCAAAATTTCATGGTGTCAACAAATCCCAAAAAGGTTGGGACAAGTCAATTTTTACCTCTGTGTGGCATCCCCCCTTCTTCTTGCAATGCTCAACAGATGTCTGGGGACAGAGGAGACCAGTTTCTCAAGTTTAGAAAAAGGAATGCTCTCCCATTCATGTCTAATAAGGCCTCTAACAGTTCAATCTTCTTGGGCCTTCTTTGTCGCACCTTCCTCTTTATGATGCGCCAAATGTTCTCTATAGGTGAACGATCTGGACTGCAGGCTGGCCATTTCAGTACCCGGATCCTTCTCTTACGTAGCCATGATGTTGTGATTGCTGCAGAATGTGGTCTGGCATTATCTTGTTGAAAAATGCAGAGTCTTCCCTGAAAGAGATGACATCTAGATGGGAGCTAGCCTGGTTAAAACCAGACCCTTGTCCTTCACTTCGCTTTGTACTAGGGTCTGGGACTTGTCCCATAGACAACGATTTCTCCGGTCGATTTTTGACCGGACCAATCAGAGAACAGAAGGCGGAGTTTTGAACGACGTCGACTGACGTCGTCAGTTAAAATGGCTGCCGCCACGAAGGAATTTTCATGAAAACAAGGTAAAAAACTATTATTTCTTTGCTGAGAAAAAATATATTTCTTAGCTGACGTTATATCAGAAGTGTTCCTGAGCTTAACAGTTCCTAAATCAATTCACGAAATGGTCAAATCTGCTGGATTTAAATTGTTTCGGTTTGACATTTTCCAAACAGCCTCGGGTGCGCTACGAAAATAAATGATAAAAAATCGAATTTTATCTCAAATGTTTCATCTAGGCCAACAGTCAGTAAATTAGAGCCATATAATTACACACTGGTAGCAGAAAAAATATCCACCGAGTGGTTTCTGAGCTATTTATCTGATAGCCTGGACCTCGCCAGGCTAAACTAACAAAACTCCGCCTTCTGTTCTCTGATTGGTCCGGTCAAAAATCTACCGGAGAAATCGTTGTCTATGGGAGAAATCCCAGACCCTAGTACAAAGCGAAGTGAAGGACAAGGGTCTGGTTTTAACCAGGCTAGATGGGAGCATATGTTGTTCTAGAACCTGAACATAGTTCTCTGCATTAATGGTGCCTTTCCAGACATGCAAGCTACCCATGCCACAAGCGCTCATGCAACCCCATACCATCAGTGATGCAGGCTTCTGAACGGAGCGTTGATAACAACTTGGGCTATCCTTGTCCTCTCTGGTCTGGATGACATGGTGTCCCAGTGTTCCATAAAGAACTTCAAATCGTGACTCATCTGACCACAGAACAGTCTTCCATTTTGTCACACTCCATTTTAAATGACCCCTGGCCCAGTGCAAACGTCTGAGCTTGTGGAGCTTGCTTAGAAATGGCTTCCTCTTTGCACTGTAGAGTTTCAGCTGGCAACGGCGGATGGCACGGTGGATTGTGTTCACTGACAATGCTTTCTGGAAGTATTCCTGAGCCCATTCTGTTATTTCCTTGACAGTGGCATTCCTGTTTGAGGTGCAGTGACGTTTAAGGGCCCGGAGATCACGAGCATCCAGTAGAGTTTTACGGCCTTGACCCTTACGCACAGCGATTGTTCCAGATTCTCTGAATCTTTTGATGATGTTATGCACGGTTGATGATGATAACTTAAAAGTCTTTGCTATTTTATGCTGGGTAACACCATTCTGGTATTGCTGCACTATCTTTCTGCGCAACAATGGTGGAATTGGTGATCCTCTTACCATCTTGGCTTCTGAGAGACACTGACACTCTGAGAAGCTCTTTTTATACCCAATCATGTTGTCAATTGACCTAATTAGTGTTAATTGGTCTTCCAGCTGTTTGTTATATGCTCAATTTCCTTTTTCCAGCCACTTATTGCTACTTGTCCCAACTTTTTTGGGATTTGTTGACACTGTGAAATTTTGAATCAACATATTTTTCCTTTAAAATGTTACATTTACTCAGATTAAACTTTTGATCTGCCATCTATGCACTATTATTTGGCAGCACGGTGGCACAACTGGTAGAGCTGCTGCCTCTCAGCGAGAAGGTTGCCGGTTCAAATCCCGGTCCGGGGCCTTTCTGGGTGGAGTTTGCATGTTCTCCCCGTGCATGCGTGGGTTTCCTCCGGGTACTCCGGTTTCCTCCCACAGACCAAAAAACATGCTTGTTAGGCTGATTGGTGACTCTAAATTGACCCTAGGTGTGAGTGTGAGAGTGGATGGTTGTTTGGTGTGAGTGAGACAGGTCCCTCTTGTAAATGAGTCCCCGTGACTCAACGAGGCTAGCCTGTATAAATAAAGGTTATAAATAAAGGTTGAATGAAAAAAAATAAAAATAATTATGAATAAAATATTACTTTTGCCATTTCCACATCATTGCATTCAGTTTTTATTCACAATTTTTTTAGTGTCCTAACTTTTTTGGAATCCGTTTTGTAGATTAGGCCTGTCCCGATAAAATTTGCTGGGCAATTAATTGTCTAAGAAATTATTGCGATAAACAATAATATTGTTTGAAATATAAGGCAGTGAAAAATTAGTAATTATTGTCAAATTTAAGGAAAAATGTTTGTTAATTTGTTTTGCGAGTACCGTAGTACATTTTTTCAACCACCCGATGGCAGTATAAGACTGAACCGAGGGATGGATAGTGAGGGAGCGAGCAGCGTGTCATCTTCTTCTCATGGTTTGTTTGTGGTTAATCTGGTGATTGGTGATGCTATTGTTTCTGATAATAAGCCCATCTCATTTGAAATAGCTCTTGCTCGTGTATCTAATCTCCTGCTCCAGCCAAGAGCTGTTGTATATTTAACCCTTCAACTGCTGCTCTTTTTTCTTCTGCCTTCACTTCCACTGCTGTTACAGCCCCTGAAACCTCTGTCTGTGTCAGTACTCAGGAGCTGCTCAATAGCCATAATGAGACCTCCACTAAGAACCTGGACCTTGTGGCTCCACTAAAAGTCAGGCGACCAAAGATGGCAAAATACCCGTGGATAAATGAGACCACCAGGGCAGCGAGACGTCTCTGTAGGAGAGCAGAACGCAAGTGAAAAAAGGACAAACTCCAGATTTCTTTCATTTTGTTAAAAACATGTCTAAAAAACTACCAGTCCAACGTCAAATCAGACAAAAACAAATACTTCTCCCAAATCATCACCTCAAACAGACACAACCCAGCGTTCTTTTCAACACAGTAAATTCCACTCTTAAAGAGGAACTTACTCCACTGTGAAACGATAACTCCGTCCCAAAACAAGATTAAAAAAAATGCTAAGTGGGTGTGCCAAGAGACACCAGAGGGGGAGGTGGTAATAATAATAATAATAATGAATTCCATTTATAATGCACTTTTCATTAATAAAAATCTCAAAGTGCTACAAAGTGTAACAAAGCAAAGATCAAAATAAAACAAGTGATAAAATCAAATAAAATCAATAATAATATCGACTAAGATCAAAGATAAAATCATGTGGATGCAGATTAGGCTTGCTTAAAAAATAAATAAAATAAAACAAGTGATAAAATCAAGTAAAATCAATAATGATATCAGCTAAGATCAAAGATAAAATCATGTGGAGGCAGAATAGGCTTGCTTAAAAAGAAAGGTCTTTATGCTGCTTTTAAAGTCAACCAGTGACTGTGGTGGGGGTTAGGGGTGGGCGTATCGATTCTAGTATCGATACTATCGATACCAAGATGGTACTTGGTATCGAATCGATACTAGCGCTGTGGAATCGATACTGTCCTTTGCCTGCAACATCTGTACCTGCAGAAAGGATTTTCTCTAAGGCAGGACAGTTAGTGACACAGAGAAGAAGTGCAATTAAAGGGAAAAATGTAAACATGTTACTGTTCCTGAACAAAAACCTTTAAGTCATTTCCAACATGTAAATAGACACATTATTTGCAACACTGACTTGTTGTTGTTGGTTTTTTTTTTTTTTTTTTGTTTTTTTTCAAAAAACATCTGTGCAATAGAAGTTGTTTTCTTATCACTGTTTTTGTGATTTTGACAGTGTTATGTTTTTGTAACATTGCTGCTTTTTTGTTATTTTGCACTGGTGACTTTTATTTAAACAACTGTGTGTTGTAAAAGAGGTGATGGGCAAATATTTTGTTACTCACACTGTTCAATTTTTTATACTGCTGCTGCAGCTAGTTGATAGAGCATTTTTATTTGACATTAAAACATCTGTGCAATAGAAGTTGTTTTCTTATCATTGTTTTTGTGTTGTTGGCAGTGTTATAATTTTGTGCGGCTCAACAGCGCCCCCAAGTATCGGAATCGGTATCGAAGTATGCGATTCTAGCACAGTATTTACTTGGTATCGGATCGATTCCAAAATCCTCAGTATCGCCCACCCCTAGTGGGGGTTAGAGCGAGGAGGTGTGGCCAGGACGAGAGACCGTGACATGCAGCTAGCATTAGCATAATTTATGCAACATGGAGAGTGATCACAGCAACACAGCTAGTTACGTCAGTGAGGTGGAGGACTTTTCACCCCCTCCCTCACCAGAAGCTGAGAGAGACTTGGAGCACAGCGGCCCAGGCCCTGAGCCTTACCAGTTCAATACTCACAATGCTAATGCTATGTTGCTATTGCTAATTCAACTCCCGATCTCTGCAGGGCAGTGGCTCTCCTTGAACCACTTTTATACTCACGCAGCGGAGGATGTGACGACAGAGTGTACAAGACACGTCAGAGTGAACAGTCGTTGACCAATATGTAAATTAGGATGTAGTACCACAGTTAAACCTATAGGATTAGTGTAAACACGTTTTTAGACCAAATATTGCCGAGTTGAACAAATACGCACAAAAACATGAAAATTAACACAGACATAGTGCTATACAACATTTTATACACATTCTAAGGAGCTAATCAGATAACAAAAGTTAATTTTGGGGTAAGTTCCTCTTTAATGTTCCTCCATCTGCCAGCATTGAGGCCTCTGTGGACTCCTGTGAATATTTCACAAAATTCTTTGTTGAAAAGGTGGCGTTGATTAGGTCCTCCACCCCCCACTCTGCAGTCAACACCTCTCCCATTGTTTCATGTTCAGCCACGTTCAGGTAATTCAAACCCATTTCACTCCCATTGTTAAACAAAATTGTTGGTCACATGAAACCCTCAAGCTCCCCCGCTGATCCCATCCCCCCATCATTGTTTAAACGGGTACTACCATCGATTGGGCCCGCTGTTCTTAATATTCTAAACAGTAGCATTGCAACAAGCGTGGTCCCAGATGCCTTCAAACATGCAGTAGTCACTCCATTAATAAAGAAACCTGGTCTTGACCCTTCAGCCTGCTCTAATTACAGACCAATATCAAAACTCCCCTTTTTGTCTAAAATCCTAGAAAAAATAGTTTCTACCCAGTTAAATCAGTTTCTAAATAAGAACAAAGTCTTTGAGGTCTTTCAATCCGGTTTCAAACAGCTCCACAGCACAGAAACAGCTTTGGTTAAGGTTTGCAATGACATTCTGGTATCAAATGATTCTGGTCACTTTGTGGTATTTGTACTCCTTGACCTTACCACTGCTTTTGATACCGTCAACCACAGTATCCTTATATCTCGGCTCGAACACTGGGTCGGGATTACAGGTGCTGCATTAGACTGGTTCCGCTCATACCTCACTGACAGAAGTTTTTGTGTCAAGGTCGGGAACAATGTCCATCCATCCATCCATCCATCCATTTTCTTCCGCTTATCCGGGGTCGGGTCGCGGGGGTAGCAGCCTAAGTAGGGAGGCCCAGACTTCCCTCTCCCCAGCCACTTGGAGCAGCTCCTCTGGGGGAATCCCAAGGCGTTCCCAGGCCAGCCGAGAAACATAGTCCCTCCAGCGTGTCCTGGGTCTTCCTCTGGGTCTCCTCCCGGTGGGACATGCCCGGAACACCTCACCAGGGAGGCGTCCAGGAGGCATCCTAACCAGATGCCCGAGCCACCTCAACTGGCTCCTCTCGATGTGGAGAAGCAGCGGCTCTACTCCGAGTCCCTCCCGGATGACTGAGCTTCTCACCCTATCTCTAAGGGAGAGTCCAGACACCCTGCGGAGAAAACTCATTTCAGCCGCTTGTATCCGAGATCTCGTTCTTTCGGTCATAACCCAGAGCTCATGACCATAGATGAGGGTAGGAACATAGATCGATCGGTAAATTGAGAGCTTTGCCTTTTGACTCAGCTCTCTCTTCACCACGACAGACCGGTACAGCGCCCGCTTCACTGCGGACGCTGCACCTATCCGCCTATCGATCTCACGCTCCAGTTTTCCCTCATTCGTGAACAAGACCCCGAGATACTTAAACTCCTCCACTTGGGGCAGGACCTCCTCCCCGACCTGGAGAAGGCATGCTACCCTTTTCCGGCTCAAGACCATGGCCTCGGATTTGGAGGAACTGATCCTCATCCCGGCCGCATCACATTCAGCTGCAAACCGCTCCAGCGAAAGCTGTAGATCACGAACTGATGAAGCCAATAGGACCACATCATCTGCAAAAAACAGAGAAGAGATTCTAAGGCCACCAAAACGGATCCTCTCAACACCTTGGCTGCGCCTAGAAATTCTGTCCATAAAAGTTATGAACAGAATCGGTGACAAAGGGCAACCTTGGCGGAGTCCAACTCTCACAGGAAACGAGCCCGACTTACTGCCAGCGATGCGGACCAAGCTCTGACACCGGTCGTACAGGGACCTAACAGCCCATATCAAAGGGCCTGGTACCCCATACTCCCGGAGTACCCCCCACAGAACCCCCCGAGGGACGCGGTCGAATGCCTTTTCCAAGTCCACAAAGCACATGTAAACTGGTTGGGCAAACTCCCACGCACCCTCCAGGACCCTGTTGAGGGTGTAGAGCTGGTCTAGTGTTCCACGACCAGAACGAAAACCACACTGCTCCTCCTGAATCCGAGGTTCGACTATCCGACGGAACAATGTATCCACTTCAATGTCTCTTTCCTATGGGGTCCCACAGGGCTCTATTCTGGGACACCTTCTCTTCACGCTTTATCTGCTCCCGCTGGGGTCCACCCTAAGGAAACATTTTGTTCCACAGTTACGCGGATGATTGCCAGATCTACCTACCACTGAAACCAGCTAATGTAGGCTCCCTCCACCCTCTCCTAAAATGTCTGGATGACATTAAGACATGGATGGCTTCAAACTTCCTAAGTTTTAACGATCAGAAGACTGAAGCCATCGTATTTAGCCCTAGCTCAGCTGCCGCCTCTTATCATATAAACTTGGACTCCCTCCAGCCCTATCTCAAACACTCTGTAAAAAATCACAGGATGGTTCTTGACTCAGACTTTAAGTTCGATAAACAAATCAGTTCCGTTCTGCAGAAAAGCTTTTTCCAATTGCGGCAGGTAGCTAAGCTCAAGCCAGTGTTGTCCAGACCTGACCTTGAGACACTAGTCCATGCGTTCATCACAACTCGCCTGGATTATTGCAATGCACTGTATGCTGGGATCAGCCAGGCCTCCTTCTCACGTCTCCAGCTCGTCCAAAATGCAGCAGCTTGGCTTTTAACCGGTACATGTCGGTCTGAGCACATTACACCAGTTCTGTCCTCCCTTCACTGGGTCCCCGTGCGAATTAGAGTCGACTTTAAAATTCTGTTGTTGACCTATAAATGCCTAAATGGCCTCGCTCCCCTCTACCTCTCCGAGCTGCTGGAACCATATGTTCCCTCGTGGACCCTGAGATCATCCGATCAGATGCTTTTGGTGGTTCCAAAAACACGACTGAATCTCCGAGGAGATAGGGCATTTTCAGTCATCTGGCCCAAACTTTGGAACAACCTGCCCCCCAACATTAAGAAGGTCACCTCCCTTCACATGTTCAAATCTGTGCTAAAAACCCATCTGTTCTCTCTGGCGTTTCATACTGTGTGAGCTGACTTAGTACAGTATATATATATATTATCCTGTGTTTTCCTTTTAATGCTGTATATATTTTTATTATATTTTTACTTCTGTTAATTTCATAGTTTTTACCATTAGTGTGCGTTACTGTTTCTGTAAATTTTAATCTCTTTTATATTGTTTGTAAAGCACTTTGATAACAGTTTATCCGTTTTAACTATGATCTAGAAATAAAGATGACTTGACTTGACTTCTTCTTTCGGCTTTTCCCTCTTTAGGGGTCACCACAGTGAGTCATCCTCCTTCACTTGACTCTGTCATCTGCACCCTCTGTCCTCACTCCAACTACCTCCATGTCCTCTCTAACCGCATCCATAGATCTCCTCTTTGTCTTTTTCCTGGAAGCTGCATTTGGTAAATGGTAAATGGAGCTTATTTATATAGCGCATTCGAGCCCCCTATGAGGGGCCACAAAGCGCTTTACAATACCAACCATCCATCCATTCATACACACATTCATACACCGGTAGCGGCAGACTGCCATGCAAGGCACTTTCAAGTCCTACCGGGAGCAACTCAGGGTTAAGTGTCTTGCCCAAGGACACAATGACACATGGTGTGGGGAACCGGGATTCGAACCACCAACCTTCCGATCGGGGGACAACTGCCATTACCACTACGCCACATCCTTCTACCAATATACCCACTGTCCCTCCTCTGTACATGTCCAAACAACTGTCCCTCCTCTGGACATGTCCAAACCACTGTCCCTCCTCTGGACATGTCCAAACCATCTCAGTCTGGCCTCCCTAACTTTATCGCCCAGTTGTTCAACATGTGCTGTACCTCTGATGATCTCATTCCTAATCTTATCCATCCTTGTTACTCCTAAGCAGAACCTCAACATCTTCATTTCTGACACTTCCAGTTCTGTCTCCTGTCTTTTTGTCCACGTCTCTGTCTCCAGACCATACAACATAGCTGGTCTCACCACTCTCTTGTAAACTTTTCCTTTGACCTTTTCTGACACCTTTTTGTCACAAATCACTCCTGAAACTTTTCTCCATCCACTCCATCCTGCCTAGACTCTCTTCTTCAACTCTTTACCACACTCTCCATTTTCCTGGACAGTGGACCCCAAGTACTTGAAGTCCTGCACCTTTGTGACCTCTGATCCTTGTAGCCTCACTGTTCCACCTCCTCCCTCTCATTCACACACATGGACTCTGTCTTACTACGGCTGACTTTAATTCCTCTTCTTTCAAGTGCATACCTCCACCTCTCCAAGTTCTCTTCC
>JBBPBX010001368.1:40720-94140 GCA_038048925.1 Garcialebias charrua
CTTATCTGTTAGTCGGTCCATCACCAGAGGAAACAAGAAGGGGCTCAGAGCTGATCCTTGATGCACTCCCACCTCCACCTTGAAGCTATCTGTCACTCCTACAGCATATCTCACCACTGTCCTGCTGCCCTCATACATGTCCTGCTGCCCTCATACATGTCCTGCTGTCCTCATACATGTCCTGCTGTCCTCATACATGTCCTGTACCCGTCTAACATACTTTTCTGCCACTCCAGATTTCCTCATGTAACATCACACCTCCTCTCCTGGCACTCTGTCAGATGCTTTTTCTAATTCCACAAAGACACAAAAGAGTTCTTTCTAACCCGCTCTGTACTTCTCCATCAGCATCCTCAAAGCAAAGATGGCGTCTGTGGTGCTCTTTCTTGGCATGAAACCATACTGCTGCTCACAGATCGTCACCTCTCGTCTAAGTCTTGCTTCCACAACTCTCTCTCACAGCGTATCTCTAAGAAAAATGAACGGGAAGCCCCTTGACATGGTCTGTCTGTCTCCCTTCGGTTCTCAAAATGGAGGCCGCTCGGTGTGGTTTGAGCTCTTTTGCATAGCAATTGTCACACAAAGCTTTTAATTTTAACTAGGCTGATTGGTAACTCTAAATTGACCCTGGGTGTGAGTGAAACAAGTCCCTCTTGTAAATGAGTCCCCGTGGCTCAACGAGGCTAGCCTGTATAAATAAAGGTTGAATGAATGAATTAATTAATTAATTAAAAAAAAAAATCTGTTAACAAGTTCTCCACTTCATTTTGCAGAGAAAAAAACTTTTACAATAAGGCACGAGTTTCGACCGTGAATTTTGGAGCTTCAACAAGACGGAGTTTTTTTTCCTCAAGGTCGGCCTGTTAGCTTCGCTCGTAGCTTAGCTTCTCAGCTTAGCTGCTTTTAGCAATCTAAAAACATGATTTTGGACAAGAAAGTTAATTCTCAATAGTCCAGGTATCAAATCCGCTCATTCTCAATCAGTTCATCTGGACAGTTTCTTTTTTTTTTAGCAGAAACGTTTCACCCTCACTCCAGAGGGCTTCCTCAGTCAGAGTAGTCCAAAGTGAGTGAGGGTGAAACGTTTCTGCTAAAAAGAAACTGTCCAGATGAACTGATTGAGAATGAGCGGATGATTTTGGACAGTTAAAAGAGATTTTAAAGAGAAAAGAGAAAGGGAGGAGTCAGTGAAGAGCACCAGATTTGAAGCTTTTGTCATCCAGTGTCTTCATAAATACAGAGACACAAAGTAACGATAAAGCCGATAAATGAAAATGATGTTGATAATTTTCATTTATCATGCAATTAATTGATTTATTGTTTATTGCGAAAGGCCTAGTGTAGATGGAGACAGTCCGTGTTGCATGGTGGTGGTGGGGGGTATTAACGGACAGCCCAGTGTGATGGAAATGGAGCGCTTCCTCCATTCATAGCCAGAGATTTATTTGAGGCAGGGTGCTCAGTTCAGTTGACAGGGTGGGACGCCCTGCTTGTATAATGGTAGGGGAAACTGCTAAATGTTGAATTGTGCGCATTACAAACGAGTTTTTTTTCTCTTTACATCCAAACTAAAACAATTTTGTCGGACAAGATGAGAGGCAGGACTCCGTAGAAACTCTGGACGAGAAACCTCTTCTGGGGTAAAATGAACTCCATCTACATCAGGGGTGCTCATTACGTCGATCGCGATTTACTGGTCGATCGCTGAGGTAGTACTGGTAGATCGAAGCATGACATAAAAAAAAAACATTTGTCAGCCTATGAAACATCCCGTCACTTGATTGACATACAGGGCAGCCATTCACAACCCACATTCTATCAAACCAGGTCTGAGATTTTCGGGGAAACCCCATCCCTGCTCCCCCACCCCCTAACGTGTGAAGTTCTCCCGGTGTGAAGTGGCACATACAGACGGCTGCAGTCCAAAGTTTTTTTGCACTAACAACAGATTTAAATAATGTCAGAGAGCCGAGTGTTTTTCTGCTACTCACCCCTTTTCAGCATGCAAGAGCAAAACTAATAAAATCCAGGGTCCAAAGAGACGTTATTCACCAGTTTGGACGTATCTGTGATCATGCAGTCGCTGCATGCACGATGAATGCAGCTGCGCCCAGGGTTGACAGATTAAAAAATGCCTTATTTACCACCTCCTTTTCTGTGCACATGTTCAAGAAACACAACACAAACTTCATCTTGCTCAAGATGAGAGTTCTGCAGTGGAGTTAAATTCAAAGAAGTCTGCTTCTCAGACAAATAGTGTTAAATTATTATTATTTTATCTATGAATGTTTCTGTTAAATTATTATTTTGTATAAATGTTTCTGTTCAGTGCCCTGAGATTACTTTTTTTGTGAATTGAGACTACGGTATATAAATAAACTGAACTGAATTGAATCTTAGAACATCTTTACTCAGCAAACACAACAGTTTAGGTCAAAATAATATCATTTTAAAGCCACAGTACTATTGTTCATAATTCCTTTCTGGCAACCCGACTGACATGGAAACTACGGTAAAGCATTTTTCATGTAAACCAGCTTATTTTTTGTTTATTACCCCCAATAAACATAGAAAAAACACTAATGTTTCCACAGGTTGTTCTCGTGTAAACGGGGCCTTATAGTAGGTAGATCACTTTGACTTGATCATTTCAAAAGTAGCTCGCATGCTGAAAAAGTCTGAACACCCCTGATCTACATGAACAGCGTACAATATATTCTAATGCAGTCAATTTTTCCCCTAATGCTACATCCCCACTAAACACATCAAAAAGCTCCGAACGCACCGTGTTTGCTGCTTGTCAACAGATGTCTGTTTCCACCGAACGTGTCTGCAGACGCGCAGTGGGAGGAGCATCTGGCTCCCTTCCCGGTCAGATATGTGTTGTTTTTCTGTGCACCGAGCAGATGGAATCAGCTGTACGTGAGCCTCGTTAACACTTGAGTGGGTTTTCTACGAGCCGAACTGCAGCTCCAAAAGTCTTTGTTGAGATTAAAACTTTTTTTTAATGTTTGGGGTGATGTACGCTCGAGTGGACAGCAGCAACTTTAAAAATGCCAGGTTTCCTACCGGAGGCTGTTTTCGTCCACAGAAAGTCCCGTCGTCGTTGCGTCCTCACATAGCAAAGTCTCTCCCGATTGGTTGCTGCGACGCAGCGAGCAGCAGAAGCAAGAATATTCTTGCTTCTGCTGCTCGGCTGCTCTGCTCCTGCGGACGCGCGCGTGCGTGGAAAGGGACTGCCGGGTGCTGCTGCGCTGCTTGAAATGCTGAAGACGCGCCGCGTCACGCCCCGCTGCTCCAAGATGCGCGGCCACATAGACTTTCAATGTAAAGTGGCTGCTTCGGCTGCGCGGAAAACGTTTGGTGAGGATCTAGCATAAGGAACATAAGTGTGTAGTAAAGTTACTGTAGCCGTTTTCGCATTGACCAGCCCTTAAAGGCCCGGGTGGCCCCGCCCCGCCCTCTAACCCGGGTTCAGCGTGTCCGCATTTTCCTTTTTTTCCCCGGCTCCGCCCTCGTTTTGGAACCATCTCCACCGTGGTTCCATCGGACCGCGGCCCGACGGGCCCAGTTTCACGTCATTTACTGCTCACATTTGATTCGTTGTTTGCAGCAGGGGCTGGACTGCTTCGTGTAGGGGCGAGACCAGAGGGCGTGACTAGCTGCGTGTTGAGTCATCAACTGCGATTTCGCCAGCGCACCTAAAAACACTCTATTTTCATCTAAAAACTACTTTTGAGTGCATAAAAATGATCGGAAACGTGTGTTTATATGCTTAACTTGCTAACTGTAGTGAAAAAACACATGAAAACTCAGTATTTATTTCGTTTTTTCCAAAAATTCGCAACCCGGAAGTCCGCTCGTAAATTTCGCCAGCGCACCTAAAAACACTCTATTTTCATCTAAAAACTACTTTTGAGTGCATAAAAATGATCGGAAACGTGTGTTTATATGCTTAACTTGCTAACTGTAGTGAAAAAACACATGAAAACTCAGTATTTATTTCGTTTTTTCCAAAAATTCGCAACCCGGAAGTCCGCTCGTAAATTTCGCCAGCGCACCTAAAAACACTCTATTTTCATCTAAAAACTACTTTTGAGTGCATAAAAATGATCGGAAACGTGTGTTTATATGCTTAACTTGCTAACTGTAGTGAAAAAACACATGAAAACTCAGTATTTATTTCGTTTTTTCCAAAAATTCGCATTCTGAGCTTTTCGGTAAGAACTGCCCACCCACGTCAAGTGAATACCCCACCCACTTCAAGGCTTGCTCTCCGGACAGTGCGCAATCAACGAGGGCGGGCCAGAGCTGGCTCTGGGCCAACCAGAGACGAGCGGGACCGGGGAGGGCCGGCAAATGCGTAAACGGCTTGTGAGATTAGAGCATTTGAAAAAGTTCGGACAAAAATAAATACAGTAAATAAATAAATAAATAAATAAATAAACAAAAAGTAGTTTGTTTTTTTTAGGTTTCGTCCGAATAAAATCATATTTATTGACCTCGTCAAAGCAGACAAAAAAAAATGTGGCTGATGTTTTCACAAATAATTATTATAATAACATGTTATGTGTTGTCATCATTGTATGTTTCCATACAATGGTAAAATTGGCTCTCTGTATTTAACCCATCCACCACCAGGTGGTGCAGTGAGCAGCTATTGAAAGTGCCCAGTGAGCAAATTGGGGATAAGGTGTGCTGCTCAGAGACACCACGAGATGTGCAATGACCGGGGATCGAACATCACAAAAGACAATACAAGAGTTAAAAACGGCACCAGTGACTTTATCTAGACGAGCTGATCACATGACGTGTATCAACAATTTAAACGGGTAAATTCAAACCATAATTTTTGCTTGAAAAACTAAATACTGTAAGTAAATTCAGGAGCGATGCTGGTGTGTGTAAGCTGTTGTATTTTGTCACGTCCATCTTGCCTTGTTGGGTGCTGATAACTGTCCTGGTTTGAAGTGAAACTTACCTTATCTCTGTCAGGGTTACGCTTTTCACATTTTGATGATGATGAAGAGGAGGATGTTGTCTGCGTCTTGTTTAGCTCAGCTTCAAAGGCTGGAGTCAGAAGTTTTATCACATCTTCCAGTTCAGAATCGTTTGACTCGACTTGACTTGACTTGACTTCAAGAACAAAATAGCAGAACAGGATGTAATAACATGAATATAGAAAGGAATAACAAGCAAAGTCATCACAGTTTATGAATTATGACTGAATTAAAAATAAAATTACCATCTGTTTTGGTTGCAGCTGGCGTCTTTGATCCTTTGAGACAGTAGTGAATTTAAAAGTCATGTAAAAGAATGTTAAAGAAGATATTAGAGGAGTCATAGTAAAAGATTTATAAGTCTTGCTGTGTTGGTTAAAACTCATCTCACTCAAACTTCACAAGATTTTTCTGCAACAATCATTACCTTTACAGGCTTTGAATACTTGGAGTTGGCACACACGTTTTTCTATTTTAAACCATACAATCAAACTCCATCTTACATTAAAGACTATCATGTTCTATAATTTCCTAACAGAGCACTTTACTCTCAGGCTGCAGGTTTACTTGGGGTTCCTAGAGAATCTAAAAACAGCATGGGAGGCAGAGCTTTCAGTTCTCAGGCTCCTCTCTTGTGGAACCAACTTTCAGTTTTTGTCCATGAGGCTGACACATTGTCCAGTTTTAACACTTAACGTATTCATAAATCCTACAGTTAGGGTTGGCTTGGGTTTCCTGATGTATCTCTTAGTTCTGCTGCTATAGACTTAGCCTGCTGGATGACAAACTGACCACATCTACTCAATCTGTTGCCGTCTTTGGTTCTCTTAACTCCCTATGTTTGTATTTGTAATTGCTTCTATCATTAACATTATTTACCGACAATATATCGGTAGAGCCGATAATTTAGGCTGATATAGACGGTTGGGGACCTATATGTATCTGTGATAATTGTCCCAACATGCGCCGGTATAAGCATTGCTAATATTCACCCCTAAAATGCTTGGAACCAGCTGTAATTGTACAACGTACCCAGCAGAGGGTGCATGAAGAATACTTTCAAGTCATGGCCATAAGTTTCAATTTCATGATTAGCACAGAGGAAGCATGGAACAATACTGTGTAGTGTATTTTACTGAACAGAGCATGGCAAGTTTATTTTAACGGATCTGCAAAACAAATCAACAATAATAAATTATCTTCAATCCTCTATCCACCAAGTCATTAGCCTCTCAAGTTAGCATGCTAACGTTTAGAATAACCTAGCATAGGCTATTGCATTATAAAACTTTATCCAGAACAATAAATCTAGCGTAGAGGTAAAATATATCAGTGGTAGTAACGTTATCTTTGTCGTCCTCAAAGAAATGCATTGTCTGAAATCTTTACTTCATTGCAAAGGAAAAAAATGCAGCTGCAGTCTATACTAATTAGACCTTCATCATACGTGGCTGACTGTTTAACAATGAACAGGGAAGGGCTTTCTTTGCTTAATATAAAATTATTTACTACACGTGATAACTTTATGGTGAATAGTGGAGGATAGAAAATGTGAACGCACGTTGGGAAGACTGGTTTTATAACCAGTGAACCACTTTCCCAGCTGAGCCATATATGGCTCTGAGTGGGGAAGGACCAGAAGGCTTTCCCAGATGAAAATTTTCCTAAGTGCTGCGTTCTACCAAAAACTGCAGACTGAACCTTTAAAATCCATGGATGGCAGAAGAGATAGACACGTCATCAAAGTCAAAGTCAAAGTCAACTTTATTGTCAGAACTGCAATATGTACAGGACATACACAGAATTGAAATTTCGTTTCTCTCAAGTCTTCAAGTCGATGAGCTATCCAGCTTTGTGCGTGCCAACAGGGCAAATCGGCTCGCCTACAGCCTGTCTTCTCTTTGAAGAAATGTTATCAACTGTGTTGAGGGACCAACTGCCCAAATAAGTCCATAAGTGTAGTTCGGAAGATATGCAAGAGAGGCTCAGAAGAAGTTTCACAGACAGACAAAGCAGCAAAACAAAGAGGAGAGGGAGGTGAAGCAACTGACCTCAGCAGAAGTAAGTGGTAATGATAAATAAAGATATGCGGTATACATATTTTTCGTTCATTCATTTAAAATAAACAAAACAAATTCATCAAAAAGAAAAGAAAAAAAACACTGAATGAAAAGGGTGCAGAACGAAGACAAAATTCTTATAATATCTGCCTCTTGTTTAAAAATACAAAATAACTACAAACAACCTTCACTTGAACAATCTCCATATTGAAAACAAAAATCATCAGGCATCTTTCACATGGCACATACCTTCCCAACAACTTTAACTTAATCATCTTCTTAAACATATAAATAGATTTAGAAATAGTTATGGCAATATCAAGGTAATTCCACACTCCTGTTCCCTGAACTACAACACAGCTCCTTCAGACTAGCTCTAAATGGAGGTTTTGAAAAAATTTACATTCTCTTAAAGTTATATTGACTCTCTTTAACAATTTTTTTTTAATATTTGGGAGTAATTTTTTTGAGCTTTATACTTGTAAAATACTATATTCAACCAAATCATGAAATTTTAATAACTTTAATTGATGAAATAATATATTTGTTTGATGACCATAGCACTTCCTACTAGTAATTCTTATAGCACTTTATTGTAAAATAAAAAAAGAGTTTGTAACTGTCTTGCATGCTTTTCCACAAACTTATATATATGGTAATAGATTAAATATGGAACAATCATTACATTATACAATATATATAAAGCTTTGTCATTCAAAATCTTTTTTACTTTATACAGTAGCAGTGCAATTGATTTTACTATTTTTCTTCTTAAAGGGGACCACAGATGCAAAATTCACTTTTTAATGTTTTTGTACTCAACTTTGGGTATTTACTTCATAAAAAAACAGTCCTAAGGCCAAAAAAATGCACCCAGTGGTTTATTTACTATAAGTATATTTATTTATCTTAGATAGAAACGGGCCGATTGCACTTCCTGCGGTTTGTTACGTCACAAACCGCAGCCACAACCCACAGCCACAACCCATCCCAACCTTTGTCCCGCCCCCGTCACCTAGCAACCCCTGGTAATGCTCCACCCACGCGGTTCCTGAGTTCATCTCAGCCTGCACACTAGGTGGCGGTATGCACCTAACAGTTGTTTGCGATCCGCCATAAATCAAATGGAGAAGAAGAAGAATAGTTCATCTCAGCAGAATGGCTCCTAAAGTTAAATGTTGCGTTGTTGGCTGCATTACACAACATGTGTTGATACACACTCTTCCAGTCTCAGAGAGCAGAGATGCGTGGCTTGATTTTATTTTTAATGGCAATGTCCAAGCGACATTACCGTAGAAGAATTACACTTCTTATATGATGAAGGACTACTTTAGCACAACTGCCAGTTTGGTTGAGTGGTTAACGCACTCGGCCGCCACCCGGGAGACTTGGGTTCGCATCTCGTCCATTGCATCTTTTTTTTTTCCCTTTTTTTTTTAAAGCCTTTTGTTTCGGAGAAACCCTCTCTGACACTCCTGGCGCAGATAATGGAGCACTAAGCAGATTTAAAATTGATAGTTTTCAGATAAAAAGACTGCACCGCTGTGAGTGTGTGTGTGTGTGTGTGTGTGTGTGTGTGTGTGTATGTGTGTCCGCCAGTGACTGCTCGCAGCCTCCAGCTCGCGCGCACGGTGAGAGTGAGGGAGAGAGGGAGTTGGACATGACAGGAAGAATAAAAAATGACACGACAACTTGTACACTGTGATCTGTTGCGGTCCAATTCAGCTCAGCTCGACTCTGTGGCAGTAACGTGTGAGTTGACTTCCTCGTCTGCCTTTGGAGGGCGGAGTTAATGTAAGCAGATCTTTGAAGGGCGTGCCACGAGATCTCATTATCATAAACCGGTCGTTCAAAACGAAAGTTAAAAATGGCAGAATTAAAAAGGGTATAATTGATTATCTAAGAATTATTTTGTGTATTAAATTGAATAAACAGTGTCTGGTAACCCCAAAGAAATACCATAAAAATTTTAAAAACATATCTGTGGTCCCCTTTAAGTACTTTACATGAGATTTCCATGTCAGTTTCTCATAAATAACGAGACCCAAATATTTTATTTCATTAACTCTATGAATGTCAATATTGTCAATTTTAAATGGGACTTCAATAATTTTCTTTCTATTACTACGTAAATATCATATAGTTGTGTTTTTCTTTCTCCCAATTTTAATGGTAACATTAAATTGGAACCAAGTTTGTATTTTTACGAATTATGCCTGTATAATCTCTAACATGCGTTAAATATCTTCACCCGAACAAAAAATGTGGTATCATCTACAAATAAAACATACTTTAAAAGCCCTGCCACATCAACCAGATCATTCACATACAAAATAAACAACTTTTGTCCGAACACAGAGCCCTGAGGAACTCCACATCCATTAAAACATTCTGTTGCTCCTTGTAGCACTTTGAGATTTTCATTAATGAAAAGTGCGTTATAAATTGAATTCATTATTATTATTATTATTATTAAAACAAAATTATGATCTTACATTGTTTACTTGTAAATATAATTTTAATACCATTATTTTGGAATCAGCACTTCCAAATCTGAGACCCCTAGACCATAGAAACCACACCAGGACCAAAGACACTAAACCAGGACTAACTACTCCAGGACCATATAAACCACAACTGGACCAAAGACTCCAAACCTGGACTACGTATAGAAACTGCACCTGGACTATAGAAACCACACCTGGACCCCAGAAGCTAAAATATACCATCTCAACAGAAGGCTCCCAGTCAATTTATCCAACACAATGATGAAATGCATCAAAGTATGTCAGGACTACTAAATACATCAGAGGGCACAATCAAATAAAAATGCACAGATTTTAAACTTCACTGTTTATATTAACATTATTGTTGAACTTTACCTGGCGTTGGTTTCCCTCCTTGGACTGCCTTTCCTGAAAGACAAATGGGTGGTTAAATAAATATATATATTTATCTATCTGATACCACATTTAAGGATCAGCACTTTCAAATCTGAGGTGCCAAGACCATAGAAACCACACAAGGACCAAAGACACTAAACCTGGTCTACAGAAACTGCTCCTGGACCATAGAAACCACACCAGGACCACAGAAGCTAAAATACTGTATATAATCTCTACAGAATGCTCCCAGTCCATTTATCCAACACTATGATGAAATACATCAAAGTATGCCAGGTCTACTTAATCCATCTGTGGGTACAATCAAATAAAAATACACAGATTTTAAAATTAACTCTCTATATTAACATTACTGTTGAACTTTACCTGGTGTTGGTTTCACTCCTTGGACTGCCTTTCCTGAAAATAAAGCAAAGGGGTGGTTAAATACAAAAATGCACACAGTTTAAACTTTACTGTCTATATTAATGTTACTGTTGAACTTTACCTGGTGTTGGTTTCACTTCTTGCACTGACTTTCCTGAAAGTAATGCAAATGGGTGGTTAAATAAAAAAATATATTAATCATTTTAATACCATATTTTTGGATCAGCATCTCTAAATCTGAGGCGCCTAGACCAGGCGTGCTCATAACGTCGATTGCAATCCACCGGTCGATTGCAATCTACCGGTCGATTGTGAAGGCATTACTAGTAGATCACAGGTGCCATTAAAAAATTGTCAGCCTATCAAACATCCCGTCACTTGATTGACATACAGGGCAACCAATCAGATGACAACTGTATTTTGAGCTTTAGCCTATCAAAACATCCCGTCACTTGATTGACATACAGGGCAAGCAATCAGATGACGAGCTTTAGCTCACCGCTCATGCAGGATGAGTCATGTTAAAAACAACGGCGCGAAGCACAGCAAAACATACAAGCGAAAACAATCTGCGAATTACCTCAGATTTTAAGACCTTGCTAAAACATGAATGATAAACCTGGACCAAGTAAGAAGGCAAAAACGTATCACTTTCAAACAGAATGGGAGGTGGACTTATTTTTTCCAGTCATTTTTCACTCACCAAACTTCAAAAGCGAAAGCCGCCACCGAAGCATCTTCCAGGTGAGTCACGCTGGGTGTTTTGTTTTTTGAATGTCCAGAGGACCAGACTTACCATAGCTTTTTTAGATGTGACATTAGTATTGATATTCAGTATTTTTTATAATTATACTTTATTTATAAAGCCCTTTTAAACAACCACAGCTGCAACAAAGTGCTGTATATATAAAACCATTTTAATCATCACGTCTTTTACTCTTTTAAATAAATTATTTTCACATATTTCATCATTGCTTCTTTCAAGAGCTCCACACCTGAAAATGCCTCATGAGAAACCATAGGCGTAAATCCCGGGGGGGTCGGGGCAGGTCCGCCCCCCACCAATCTTGGGGAAGTGTAGATTTGCTTTTAAAAAATGTCCCTGTTTATGGTCCCCCCCAATAATGAGATGAAATCTACGCCCTTGTGAGAAACATCTGTATGCTCAAAGCTGCTCTGACATTCTTCTGTCTGTTGTGAGCCACCAGGGGGCTAGTTAGCATTGAAGTGTGGTGAGTACATCTATGGACCCACTTCAGTTTGCCTACCAACCTGGCATTGGAGTGGAGGATGCCATTATCTACCTTTTACACAGCTCTCTTTCTCACCTGGAGAATACTGGGAGCACAGTGAGAATCATGTTTTTTGATTTCTCTAGTGCTTTTAATACCATCTGACCTATGATATTGAAGGACAAGCTGGAGAACACAGGTTTGGACCACCACCTCATCACCTGGATTACCTCACAAAACGACCACAGTATGTGAGGATCCAGGGTTGTCAGTCAGACATGGTTGTCTGCAGCTTGGGGGCTCCACAAGGAACAGTCCTTGCCCCCTTCCTCTTCACCCTCTACAGTACACCGCTGACTTCCAGTACAGCTCTGCAAGCTGTCACCTGCAGAAGTTCTCGGATGACTCTGCTATCGTTGGCCTTATCAAAGATGGAGATGATGGGGAGTACAGATAATTGACTCAGAACTTTGTGGAGTGGTGCCAGAGGAACTGTCTGCAGATCAACACAGGAAAAACAAAAGAACTTGTGGTGGACTTTTGCAGGTCCAAACAATCTCCTACTGTGCCAGTGAACATTCAGTGAATGGACATTGAGATCGTGAGGTCCTACAAGTACCTGGGTGTTCATCTTGACAGCAAGCTGGACTGGACTGTCCACACAGCTGCCCTCTACAAGAAAGGACTGAGCAGACTACATTTAGTGAGGAGACTCAAGTCCTTCAGTGTGCGGGGGGCTCTTCTCAGGACCTTCTTTGATGCTGTGGTGGCATCAGCCATCTTCTATGGAGTGGTCTGTTGGGGTAGCAGCATCTCCACTGCTGTCAGGAAGAGACTGAACAAGATCCTCAGGAAATCCAGCTCTGTCCTGGGGTGTCATGTTGACCCAGTGGAGGTGGTGGCAGACAGGAGAATGAGGACCAAGCTTCAGCGCATGCTGGAGTTCCGGTCCCACCCCATGCACCACTCTCTAGCCGCATCCAAACATTTAGTAAATGTACGAGGAACAGTCTTTAAACCGAAGGGTAAGGCTTTGAATTCATAAGCATTCCCTTATGCCTCATCCTCACCTAAAGCATATTGCGCTTCCAAAAATCTCCAAACGCACTGTACTGGCTGCTTGTCAACAGATGACTGTCCTCATCTAACGCGTCTGCAGTGGGAGGAGGAGCGTGTTGGTCCTCTTCCGGTGGTGTTTTTGTTTATTTCCGGTCTCAGAAAAATGGCGGACGCAATACGAAGAATTGCCTTGTTGTACTATCTACAAAGCAGCAACACGCAGACGCCGTGCACAACGACGATTCTGGATTCACCCCACATTAGAGAGGCGTCATGGATTCGGTGAATTTCACCATCTGATCCAGGAGCTGCGCGCAGACGAGGAGCGCTTTCAGCGGTACTTCCGTGTCACCCGCGCCCAGTTTGACGACCTGCTGTAAGTTTCTCCTCCATGTTTACCTGTTTACATGTTGCGTGATCACATGGCAGAGTCTCTCCTGATTGGTCCTGATTGTTTGCTGCTGAGCAGCGAGCTGAAGCGAGCTGTGGAAGCACGGCATTCCGTGCTTCCACAGTCGCTGCTCGGATGCGACGCGGGAGTAGGAAACAGCTGCTGCTCACTTTCGCGCTGCTTGTATGCTGTAGATGCGCCGCGACACGACCCGCTGCTCCAAGATTCGCGTCCCCATAGACTTCAATGTAAAGTGGCTGCTTCGGCTGCGCGAGATGCGTGCGGTGGGGATCCAGCATAAGTTTCAGCGCATGCTGGAGTTCCCGTCCCACCCCATGCACCACTCTCTGACAGCCCTGAGCAGCTCCTTTAGTGACCGGCTGTGGCACCCTAAGTGTGTGAAGGAAAGATACCGTAGGTCTTTCCTTCCGGCCGGCGTTAAGATTATACAACACCCGCTGCTCTCATTAGTTCATCTGAAACTTACTTATTTTTATATTTCGTTCTATACTGTTGCGGTGTTTTGGTACTAATTTGTATTATTTGTGTATATATAGATTTTAATACTTTTTTTAATTGGTTCTGCTCTGTCCTCTGTGCTGCTGTGGCAATGCAAATTTCCCCACTGTGGGATTAATAAAGGAATCTTAATCTTTAAAGCTAACATGTTAGCTGATGAACTGTTGCTCCTCGTTGTGTTTTGCTGTCACCACCCCCAGACACCTCATGTGGTCCCTGCGGGCCACCAGGTGCCCGCGGGCACTACGGTGGTGACCCCTGATTTATTATATGTGTTGTGCAATATTGGCTTATAGTTATGCAAGGTACATCAACATACATTGTACCGTACATAAAAATAATCCTTAATACATTTGAAGATAATTATGTTTAGCATTTTTGTATTGGGTAGATCATTTTGACTTGGTTGCTTTATAAGTAGCTCGCATGCTGAAAAAATGTGAGCACCCCTGGCCTAGACCATAGAAACCACACCAGGACCAAAAAGACACTAAACCAGGACTAAATGCATCCAGACTATAGAAACAACTCCAGGACCCTATGAACCACAACTGGACCAAAGACTCCAAACCTGTACTACGTATAGAAACTGCACCTGGACTATAGAAACCACACCTGGACCCCAGAAGCTAAAATATACCATCTCAACAGAAGGCTCCCAGTCAATTTATCCAACACAATGATGAAATGCATCAATGTCAGGACTACTAAATACATCAGTGGGCACAATCCAATAAAAATGCACAGATTTTAAACTTTACTGTCTATATTAACAATACTGTTGAAATTTACCTGGTGTTGGTTTCACTTCTTGCACTGCCTTTCCTGAAAATAAGACAAATGGGTGGTTAAATAAAAAAATATTTTTATAATTTTCATACCGTATTTTAGGATCAGCACTTCCAAATCTGAGACCCCTAGGCCATAGAAACCACAGAAGGACCAAGGACCAAAGACACTAAACCTAGACTATAGAAATAGTGCCTACACTATAGAAACTACAGCTGGACCAAAGACACCAAACCTGGACTACATACACAAACTGCACCTGGACCATAGAAAACACACCTGGACCAGAAATGCTAAAATCTACCATTTCAACAAAAAGCTCCCAGGTCCATAATTCCAACACAATGATGAAATGCATCAAAGTATGTCAGGTCTACTAAATCCATCAATGGACACAATCATATAAAAATGCACAGATTTTAAACTTCACTGTCTGTATTAACATTATTGCTGAACTTTACCTGGTGTTGGTTTCACTCCTTGGACTGCCTTTCCCGAAAGACAAATGGGTGGTTACCGGTAAATAAAAATATATATTTATCTATTTAATACCATATTTTAGGATCAGCACTTTCAAATCTGAGGTGCCAAGACCATAGAAACCACACAAGGACCAAAGGCACTAAACCTAGTCTATAGAAACTGCTCCTGGACCATAGAAACCACACCAGGACGACAGAAGCTAAAATATATAATCTCTACAGAAAGCTCCCAGTCCATTTATCCAACACTATGATGAAATACATCAAAGTATGCCAGGTCTACTAAATCCATATGTGGGTACAATCAAACAAAAATACCGGTACACAGATTTTAAAATCAACTCTCTATATTAGCATTACTGTTGAACTTTACCTAATGTTGGTTTCACTCCTTGGACTGCCTTTTCTGAAAGTAAAGCAAAAGGAATGGTTAAACACAAAAATGCACACATTTTAAACTTATACTGTCTATATTAATGTTACTGTTGAACTTTACCTGGTGTTGGTTTCACTCCTTGGACTGCCTTTTCTGAAAGTAAAGCAAAAATAATAATAATACCCTGATGCATGCTCAATAATCCAGGTAGAAAAATCTAAAAAAGCTAAGTCTGGTCCTCTGGACATTCAAAAAGAAGATGGCAGACTACAGGAACCACTTGCGATTCAACCTTAGATGCAGACAAAGTGGCATCATTCCCAAGAGCCTGGAACTGAAATTGTCCATCAGCGGGCACCGGGCACCAGGCAAGCAAGATCCTTCAGAAGGCACAGACGCAGCTGCTGAATGAATGGGTGAGACAGACCAATTTTACTATTGAGGCCTTGAAGGCCAAAGAAGAGCACATTAAACAAAAACTAACAACGTGCCTAGATCAGACCACACTTCAGCAAGTGATGGACTGTACAGATCAGGCACGCTTAGCACAGCATGTCAAGTCCAAGACTCAACAACAAAACAAATTTAACTTACTGATAACTCGTCAACACCATCACAATTCCAATAACAACACATTCAGTGTAAGACAACACTCCGCTACACAGTTACATGCCAGTGAGACAGAAAAGTGGGTGAAGAATAAATCTGACAGACAGCTCACCCAGCCAGAGACAGAGATTCTTGCCAGGGGACTAAACTTTGCAGTGTCACCAAGTAGAATTCCGCTGGTGGAGATGATCACAGCCACTGAGTCAGCCATCCGTAACATAAAATTAAAGAGTTTGAAGCAGAACAACTCAGATTAGAGTACGTCCACACCTAACTGCAGGAGCCTCCAGTTTACATTCAAAGTCAATGGGGGACGCGCCTCCATGCGCGTATTGGCGTCGGGCGTCACGTCACGTGCGTGTTGAGCGTGCTGGAAAGCGTTTTTCCGTGCACGTGAACCCGCGTCAGCCTCCAAAGCACGCCTCCAACATGCTGAAGATTTCGCTGTTCAAACGTTCAAACGCCGTTCAACTCTCCCTGATTGGTTGATCAGGGAGAGTCGGGGGGAGAAGAGAGGGGGAGAGTCCCTATGTGACGCGGAAACGAGGGGGCGGGGGTATTGCGCAACTATGTGACGTATTGTTTGTGGGACACAGAAAAGACCCGCGAGGTCGTGTACTATGGAAGAGAAACTCATTGTAGCTGTGTGTTCGCGACAAGTCCTTCACGACCAGTCAAGTCTGCTCTACAGAGACAGAAATAAAAAGCTCCTTGCCTGGCGGAGTGCAGTGAGGAACTCGGTATACCGGTAAGCTCCTCCCACACACCCCGCCGCCACACCGCCGCAGTTTCGCTTTCTGGTCTGGACACCACTGTGGGTCCAGTGCGTCCACTTGCGTGCGTGACGAGCTTTTTGGAAGTTGAAACGCTGTTTAGGTGTGGACGTACCATCAGAGTCAAAGTTTCAGCCTGTCTCAGTAATGCCAAACCACCACCTTCCAACATCAGTAGAGAAGAGAGGGATGCACTCATCACTCTTAGCAAGGACAAAAACATCATAATTCTCCCAGCAGACAAAGGAAGGTGCACAGTGATTTTGAACCAGAAAGACTATCATGAGAAAGTTATGTCACTCCTTAGTGACTTAACCACTTATGAACCGCTGAAAAGAGATCCAGGAAGTGGTTACAAGAAGAAGTTGATAGATTGCCTGAAAATTTTGAAGCAGGACAAGGCTATTGACAATATTCTGTACCACAGACTGTACCCAGGGGAGGCCACGCCAAGTCTGTATGGTTTACCCAAAATCCACAAACAAGGTGTACCTTTAAGACCAATTGTTAGCATGATTAACTCTGTCACTTACAATGTTTCCAAATATCTGGCATCTGTACTCATCCCTTTAGTTGGCAGCTCAGAACACCACATACAGAACACCATGGACTTTGTGGATAAGGTGAGGGATGTCATCATGGAGACTGATGAAACAATGGTCTCTTTTGATGTCACATCACTCTTTACGTGCATTCCTGTTGATGAGGCAGTAGAGGTGGTCTGTTTAAGGTTAAAATCAGACACCACTCTGAACAGCAGGACCACGCTTTCCACAGAACAACTGTGTCAACTCTTGAAACTGTGCCTGCAGTCAACCTACTTCACATATGGGGAGCAATATTATAGGCAGAAACATGGGTGTGCTATGGGGTCTCCAGTTTCTCCTATTGTTGCCAACCTGTACATGGAGGAGGTAGAAAAGAGAGCCTTGACGTCCTTTTCAGGGAGACCACCAAGTCATTGGTTCAGGTATGTTGACGACACCTGAGTTAGTCCAACATTTCACTGATCACATCAACTCTGTGGATAAATATATCAAGTTCACGCGAGAAGATGTGAAAAATGGCAGGTTGGCTTTCTTGGACTGTGAGGTCTCAGTTTCTGATAGAGGAAATTTGCAAACTGAGGTGTACCGCAAACCCACCCACACAGACCAGTATTTACAGTTTGACTCCCATCACCCTCTGGAGCACAAGTTAGGAGTCATCAGGACTCTGTACCACAGAGCAGACAGCGTCCCCACTAACTCAGGAGCCAGACAGAAGGAGAAATCACACACAAAACAGGCTCTAGAGAAATGTGGATATCCTAACTGGGCCTTCCTGAAAGCAGAGAAGAAACCCAAACAGGACTCCAGCCAGCCATCAGGTGAAAAGAAGGAACCCAGACCCAGACCAGTGGTCATTCCGTATGTTGAGGGAGTTTCAGAGACATTGAGACTAGGGATGTGCCGATCAGGTTTTTTGAAACCGATACCGATACCGATCACCTATGTGTGACGATCACCGATACCGATCAAAAAACCGATTGCCTATATGTGAGCCGATCACATAAACCGATCACCGATCACCGATCAAATGGCTTACCTGTAATTTATGAGTGCTGCTTCTGGCTACAAGATCTGAATCTTGTAGCCAGAAGCAGCACTCATGTTATTTTCAGAACCATAAAATCACCATAATTCAGACAAAAACATATTTTTACTAATTTATTTCAGAGAACAAAGTAAATAAAAGTAATTATCAACTGCATTATCAAAGAAAAATGTTTACCTTACTAACTTTCAATAAAAAAAAAAGTTTAAAAAAACACATCTATTACTTAATATAAAAAACTAAAATACCCCATTTGCTACTTAAAGCTGCACTGTTGGCTGTTTTTACAAATGGCTTTATAAATACGTTAAGTATCATTATTATTATTTTTAAATAATTTCGTGCTTTTTTGAACAACTTCCTGCGGGAACCAGGTGGCGGTAATGCGCTTAATATGAGTTCGCCAACCGCCATTCAACTCTATAGAAGAAGAAGAAGAACCAGGAAATACCGCCTCCGCCATTTTACATTCATTAGTTCGGCAGTCGGCTTTTGGAGGACTGTTTCTCCCATAAGAGGATGCCTCATACGGATAAATTAACTGGAAACACTCCTCTGAACTCTGTGAATGTCTCAGGACTGGAGCAGCAGCTGCGATCACACCGCCGAGCGTTCCTACAGCGCCGCGCGAGACCAGCAGCTCATGGTATGAGCTAAGGCTAACATGCTAAACCGGACCTGCAGCAGACAGCCGGCTTTGTGCGATCAGAGGTTCCTGGAGCTCGCCTCGATGTCGGACTGGAAGCAGAAGATATCGGGGGACACCCAGCTAACTTGGAATAACAAAGCCGACAGCCTTTTTGAAGCCGCAGCTAAACTGGACTGCCCGTAACTGCGCAGCGGAGCGGACTCGGTGGGGCTGCTCGGTGGAGCTACATGCTAACAGGTGTTGCTGTTATGGGGGCGCTGGCAGACGGCTTTTGGTAAGTTATTAAAACGTATTAAAACATTTTAATGACGAATTAGGTTTGTTGTGTTGAAGGACTTCGTTGAACTTCCTCCACGAGGTACTTTTTCGTCGCACGTTTTGCAGTTAGCAAACTTCGCATCACAGGCTCTGTGATCGGTAATTGAAGGCAAAAGCCGATCACATCCGCTTTAATGATTATCGGTGACGATTGATCGGTTTCCGATCGATCGGCACATCCCTAATTGAGACGTTTATTTTCTAAACACAACGTCCCAGTGGTAATACATTACGGCAAAGACTGGTTCATCCCAAAGATCCAGTCCCCTGGCACAAACAGAGTAATATTGTGTATGCTGTTCAGTGTCAGGAGGGCTGTGATCAGTCTTAAGGCTGAAATACAGCTGAGCGTCCTCAGGTACGCCACTCTACGCGCGCATTTTGTGCGCATGTGTTTTGCTGCTATACTTCAGAAACTATCAGCTTTCAAACGCTCGCGTTCTCCTTGTTGTAATATGAGCAGCTGCGCACGGAGGGGACTCAACTGAGCTCGCTGATTGGTCACTTGCTGACACGCCTACTGAATTGATTGACAGCTTTCAGTCAGCTCAAAGTGAAACCTCGAGAATGCATCATGAGCAGCTCGCTCAGACTTCTGCGGTGTTCTGATACGGTGTTTCTACTATATATGTTATAAAAAGTTCTCTCAGAAATAAAAATAATAACAGGGAGTGCTTTTCCTGCAGCACACAGTCCACCAGGGAATATTTAAAACATTGCGCACCCAGGTAGGACCTGAATTCATTCATTTCATTCATCGAGTGAACGGAGGAAGAAGTGATTACTTGACTTTAGGCAAAAAAACAAAAGAAAAGGCCCGATCAGCGATAAAGAAGGGGAATTTATTTCATTTGTGTAACATACAAAACAGTCCGGCGCCGGGGAAGTTTATGGTCAGACACCGCGCATCGCGCACGCGGACGTAAAAAAAAAGCTTTGCGCGTATGTGCCCTGAGGGGCTACGCGGGGCTACGCTTTTGCCTTGGCGTACGTACGTGGCGTATAGGCGTATCGTGAGGACGCTCAAGTGTATCTCGGCCTTTATATCGGGGAAACTAAACAGCCACTGGCCAAAAGGATGGCCCAGCACAGAAGATCAACATCATCAGGTCAGGACTCTGCGGTCTACACTCATCTCCAGGCCAGCGGTCACTCTTTCAGGGATGAAGATGTTCACATCCTTGATAGAGAGGAACGATGGTTTGAGAGAGGAGTAAAGGAGGCCATCTTTGTGAAAAGAAACCGTCCATCATTAAACAGGGGTGGAGGCCTCCGGGTTCAACTGTCCCCCTCTTACAATGCTGTTATTGCTAGTATCACTCAGCCCTCTGTGAATAGCAAACAACCATCAGGGTGCTAACGATCCATCGTTAGGCTGATGGTCCTCCTTGATCATGTGAGCAGCTGGTTTCAGGCTGTCATCAGCCAACTGGTTGTTCCACTGTGAGAGGGTGCTATTTCTAAGACTGAACTGAATACAGCAGTTCAGACTGAGGAAGTCTTTCGGACGAAAGACGAAACGTTTCTACAATTGTTTTGCTTTGTTTTGTTTTGTTTTTTGAATGTCCAGAGGACCAGACTTAGCTTTTTTAGAATAATAATAATACATTTTATTTGTAGGTGCCTTTCTTGGCACTCAAGGTTACCTTACATTGTCAATCATAAAAACAGACACAATATTATATACACAGTAAAAACAAGTAAAATGATTTAAAATAAGACAATGCAATAGCTATCATAGTGCATAGGCTACTTTAAACAGGTGAGTTTTGAGTTTGACTTTGAAATGTGGCAAAGAGTTTGTGTCGCGAATATCAGGTGGGAGTGAGTTCCAGAGCTGGGGAGCAGAGCAGCTGAATGCTCTGCTCCCCATAGTAACAAGACGGGCAATGGGAACAATGAGCTGAATAGAAGAGGAGGATCTGAGGGTACGAGCAGGTGTAGCAATATGAACAATGTCCGAAAGGTATGGCGGAGCGAGGTTGTGGACAGCTTTGAATGTAAGGAGGAGTATTTTGTAATTGATGCGATATGGGATGGGAAGCCAATGAAGCTGTTGTAAAACAGGTGTGATGTGATGGATTGAGGGGGTCTGTGTAATGATATGGGCAGCTGAATTTTGGACCAGTTGTAATTTATGGAGGGTTTTCTGAGGTAGGCCAAACAGAAGAGAATTACAATAATCTAAATAAGAGGTGACCAGACTGTGGACCAGAACAGCAGTGGAGTGAGGAGTGAGGGAAGGACGAAGACGATTAATATTTCGAAGATGAAAGTAGGCTGACCGAGTGATATTATTGACATGGGAGGAGACGGAGAGGGTGCTATCAAGGATGACACCCAGACTCTTAACCTGATGGGAGGGAAAGATGGAAGAGTTATCAACCGGAATGGAGAAGCTATGAAGTTTGTTTAGTATTGATTTAGTGCCAATTAAAAGAAGTTCTTTTTTATTGCAATTTAGTTTAAGAAAGTTTAAATGTGAACCAATGTTTTATTTCAAGCAGACAATCAGTGAGGGACGAAGGTGGAAGTGTAGAATTAGGTTTGGTTGAAAGATAGATTTGAGTGTCATCTGCGTAGCAGTGAAACTGTATATGATGTTTGCGAAAAATAAAACCAAGGGGGAGAAGGTAAATGATAAACAACAAGGGTCCCAGGACTGAGCCCTGTGGAACACCTGAGGTAACAGAAACAGGATGAGACATGGATGATTTTAATTGAACAAACTGAGTGCGGCCAGAAAGGTATGAATGGAACCAGTTGAGAGGTGTATTTACAATGCCAAGAGAGGAAAGTCTGTCCAGAAGAATATTGTGTGAAATTGTGTCAAAGGCCGCAGTCAGATCAAGCAGAAAGAGTATGGATAATAAACCAGAGTCAGCAGCAAGGAGAAGGTCATTGGTGATTTTAATGAGTGCTGTTTCAGTACTGTGGAGCGAACGGAAACCAGATTGAAATTGTTCATATAAATTATTGCAAGACAGATGAGCATGAAGTTGAGCAGCTACTGTTTTTTCAAGAATTTTGGAGATGAAAGGAAGATTTGAAATGGGGCGAAAATTATTGAGATTATTTGGATCTAAACCAGGTTTTTTGAGTATTGGAGTTACAGCAGCTGTTTTGAGAGCAAGGGGAACAACACCAGTGGTAAGGGAAAAATGTATAATATCTGTGATGAAAGGGGACCGAGAGGGAAGAGTAGCTTTGACAAGAGCAGTTGGGAGGGGATCTAATTGACAGGTTGAAGATTTTGATTTTTGAATTAATTTGGAGATGTAATTGATTGAGGGGAGAGTAAATACAGAAAGTTAATTAGGGGCAGCTGGAACTGGAACAGATGACATTAAAGTCACAGTGGGTAACAATTGTTGGTGGATCTGTGTTATTTTTGAAGAAAAAAATGAAACCAAAATGTTACAAAAATCAGAGGAATACAAATGAGGAGGAAGTGAATCAGGTGGTTTTGTAGTATTTGCAAGTAAGGAGGGCCTTAGAATTACCCTCATTTGAACTGATTAAACTGGAATAATAAATGGATTTGGCTGTAGAAATGGATTCTTTGTAGTGAAGAATGTGATTGGAATACATGTCTTTGTGCACAGTGAGACCAGTTTTCCTATAGAGTATTTCAAGTTGACGTCCTTTTGCTTTTAACTGTCTAAGGGTGGAAGTAAACCAAGGTGCAGTATGAGTGAATGAAACAGATCTGGTTTTAAGTGGAGCAAGGTTGTTTAAAAGGTTCTGAAGGCATTTGTTATAGTGTGAGAGCAGTTCATCAGGGGTAGAAGACTGGTGAACACTGGGAAGATTACTGATACTAGATGATAAATTATCCAAGTTAATGTCCTTAATTTTACGAAAAGTTATAGTACGTGGGGGGTTAGATTTAGAAAAAGAAATATTAACTCCAAATGATAAAAAACATATGATCGGAAAAGGGGAAGGAAACGGCTTTACAGTCAACAGGTTCAACACCAGAGCAGCAGATTAAATCCAGAATATGTCCTTTAATATGTGTGGGGAATTTAGTATATTGCTGTAGTCCAAAACTGTCCAAGCAGGATTTGAACTTTGAAGTCTTTGGTAAATTAATTATTATCATTATCCATATGAATATTAAAATCCCCCAGGAATATTATATTTGGTGAAACTGTGGAGAGATGCATCAGAAATTCTGCAAGTTAAGTCATAAAATCTTTGTTATGTTTTGGGGGTCGATACAAGACGGCAATAATAGTGGGAGTTGGTCCAGAGAGATGACATACAGCTGCTTCAAATGATAGACAGGAACAGTTACTGGAGCTACCCTCCACTTCTCGCGATAGATTATCGCGAGACCTCCTCATCCAGACTCACGGGGTAGAGCGGTGTAAACAAACCCCGGAGGAGTAGCATCATTGAGAGAAGTAAAGTTGTTAGGCTGTTGCCACGTTTCAGTGAGACATAAAAGTCCAACTCACGGACAGAGATGATATCCTGCACGAGAAATTCCTTACGTGTAAGCGAGTGGATGTTGAAGAGACCGAAGTTGATGGTTTTATTGTGGTTGACGGCGGCATTAGTCGACTGAGCTAAGTGGGCCAACACACTGTGATCAGCGCAGCGACCGGTGCTCCTCGGTGGACGAGGAACAGTTGACCAGATGGATCCAATGGAGTTGGGTCCGTCACAGCAGACGATCCGGCAAGAGCCTTGGTGAGTGTAAAGGGGTGGTTAAATACAAAAATATATTTAGCATTTTATTACCATATTTTTGGATCAACACCTCTAAATCTGAGAACCCTAGACAATAGAAACCACACCTGGACCAAAGACACCAAAACTGGACTTGGACCATAAAAACAACACATGGATCATATAAACCACACCAGGACCACAGAAGCTAAAATATACCATCTCAACAGAAAGCTCCCGGTCCATTTATCCAACACACTGAGCAAATGCATCAACGTACAGACCCTTTCCAAAAAAATTAGAATATCATGGAAAAGTTGTTTAACTTCCATAAAAAAAGTTCAAAAAGTTAGTCTTTAATAGATGATAGATTCAAGGCCCACAATTTAAACAATTTCAAGTATTTATTTGTTTATTTTTACATAATTTTGACTTCCAGCTCATGAAACCCACAAAAACAGAATAAAACAAAATTGAATACTGTGGAGAAATCAGCCCAAATTTTGCAGGGCATGAATGTTTTTAACTGAGTGTGACACACTAATCATCTACTAAACTCAAAGCACCTGCACAGGTTTCCCCAGGTGTCATTACATTGCTTCAGTTTGGTTCGTCTCAGTTTGGTTCAATATAGGGAAGACTGCTGACATAACAACTGGCCAGAAGACCATAATTGATACCTCCATAGGATGGGTAAGTCACAAAAGTTCATAGCTAAGGAGGCTGGCTGTTCACAGAGTGCTTTTTTTTTCCTCTCCTACGCTCTGGTCGAAGCAGCAGCTCGTCTCCTTTCCTCCTCAACTTTTCCTCTCCCTGCGTGACTCTTTTGTATTTGTCTGCAGTTTCTCAGTGCTCATCTCTCGAACGCAAATTGACTATGGATCTGGTTTCGTGGGCAATCAACTCTATTGACAAGATTTTTTCTACCAAACGTCCAGGTCCAGGGGAACCTACTTGCCCCCCACAGACGCATTCTGGTGGATACGTCATAGATTCCTGAGGAGAATGGAAGATGATGTGCCTGTCGGTTTTATCTGTGGAGGATGTCAAAGATTTGTACATAATTGGATTTATGAAAGCAGGTGCTCTGCTTTTCGGCGTCTGTGGAGCACGGATCCATCGGAAAATGAGGAAGACTTCAGCAGCGATTAACGTCCTGTCGAAGCTCCCGAGTCAAAACGAGAGCGTGATCTGTGCTGTGACCTCTATAAATCAGCTGCTTTACAAGCTGAACCGCAAGGTGGATGCGGTCTCTGATAATCGCAAGCCACCAGGAGGGTTTGAGACTCGTGTGCGGCCAGGGGGTCTACATCTGGAAGAGGACTCATTGCTTGGGTCAGTGAAAGTTTCCCACAATTGGAGCATATTGGATTTGGATCGCCCATCTGGACTAAAGGCTACAGAAAAACTGTCTGCCTGAAATGAAAGATAATTCATGCTTATCTCTAATCAGACTTCCCAAACAGCCTTGGAAGGCTGACTATAAATTTCTCCTGGGTCTTGAGCAACTGAGGAATAAACAACTGCATCTGTTGCAACCCCCTCCTCCCCTCCCCGGAGAACTCTCTGTGTGCTCTTAACAGATAAGGCTGGCTGGTAACATCAACAGAACTGTGGCTGATCTGAATAAGGCTCATGGACTAAACTCACTGCTTTGACCTCAAATGCAAATGTGATTTGTCTTAACTGTTGCTTGCTGGTAGAGTTTTTTGATGTCTCATATAGTGTCCTAATAGAAAAGATGTGAAATGTATTTTTTGTAATACCACTATTTACCCTCATCGTTCTTCCCCTTTTCACACCTGAGACCATCATTCTGATATGGATGTGATGGCCGCGCTGATAAGAAAAGCTGCAGCTTCACACACGTAGTCTCCTTCAGGATGACTGTGCATACATTTTCACGTTGTACTTGTGTTCTTGTGCAATGTCAATAAAGTTTCTCTGTGTCCAAGCATATCAATGGAAAGTCTAGTGGAAGGGCAAAATGTGGCAGGAGAAGACGCACCAGCAAAAGAGATGACCGTGGGCTTCAGCAAATTATCAAACAGAGAAGATTCCAGAATCTGGCAGAGATCCAGAAAGAGTGGAATGAGGCGGGAGTCACAGCTTCAAAAACCACCACATTCAGACAAATCTGGGAGATGAGCTACAACTGTCGGGTTCCTCAGCCTTCTTTTCCGATGAAAGTAAAGTGTGCCTTTCATTCAGAAATCAAGGTCCAACTGTTTGGAGGAAGAAGGGTGAGAAACAGAGCCCATACTGGTTGAGGTCCAGTGTGAAATATCCACAGTCAGTCATGATTTGGGGTGCAATGTCCAGTGCAGGTGTTGATAAACTCTGCTTTCTTAAATCCAAGGTCACAGCAACAGTCTACCAGAATGTTTTAGAGGTCTTCATGATTCCTTCTGCTGAGGATCTGTATGGAGATGAAGATTTCATCTTCCAGCAGGACTTGGCCCCTGCCCATGCTGTCAGAAGCACCAAAACCTGGTTTGATGTCCATGCCACAGTGCTTGATTGGCCAGACAACTCGTCGGACCTAAACCCCAATAAGAATCTATTGGGTATTCTCAAGAGGAAAATTAGAGACACCAGACCCAACAACAAAGAAGAGCTGACAGCATCACTGAGATCTGGGTTTCCATAACTCCCAGCAACGCCACAGGCTGATTGCCTCAATGCCACGTCACATCGAGGCAGTGATTAAGGCAAAGGGATTCCCAACCAAGTATTGAAGATTGAAATGTTGTTTTGAAAGTACCATATTTTGATTGATTTGTTGTCATCATAATTTTCTTTCTTTTTTTCCTGCAAAAACAGAAGTAGTGTGGGCTGATGTCTTCATAGTATTCTAATTTTTTGAATTCCTGTTTTCATAGGTTTCATGAGCTGGAAGCCCAAATTATGTAAAAATGGACAAATAAATACTTGAAATTGTTTAAATTGTGGGCCCTGAATCTATCATCTATTAAAGATTAACTTTGTGAATGGAACTATGGAAGTTAAACAACTTTTCCATGATATTCAAATTTTTTGGAAAGGGTCTGTATGTCAGGGCCACTAAACCCATCAGTGGGCACAATCAAACAAAAATACACAGATTTTAAACTTTACTGTCTATATTAACTTTTCTGTTGAACTTTACCTGGTGTTGGTTGCACTGACTTTCCTGAAAATAATGCAAATGGGTGGTTAAATTATTATTTTTTTAAATAATTTTAATACCATATTTTTGGATCAGCATCTCTAAATCTGAGGCGCCTAGACCATAGAAACCACACCAGGACCAAAAAGACACTAAACCAGGACTAACTTAGCCTGGCCCTCGCCTTCCTACACAGCTCCGCTCAAATCTATTTCCCCTTCACTGCTCCGTCTGGGACTTCTCCCATAGAGAAGGATTTCTCCGACTGATTTTTGACCGGACCAATCAGAGAACAGAAGGCGGAGTTTTTGGCCCCTAACCCACGCCCCCACCTGTCCCAGCGCGCAGCCAGCGAGCATCCGCATGTTCTCATTCAAAGCCATGCAAAGCGATGCAGGACTGTTTTATATGTGACACAAATGTATTAAATTCCCCTTCTTAATCCCTTATCTGGAGTTTTCTTTTGTTTTTTTGCCAAAAGTCAAGTGATCGCTCCCTCCTCCTCTCCCTCCGCTGAGTTGAATGAGGAAATGCCTCAGGTTGTCACTCACGAGAGAATTAAACTCGGGTTTTACGTTGCTGCCCGAGTCCCTGCAGATTTTCTGGTCTTCTGGTGTGCTGGACCAGAGCTCCATGGTTTTATTTTATTTTTTGAACGTTTTATTAACATATAAACACAGAATATGCAGCGGCAGCGAGAGAAAATGCAGCAAGAGGCGGAGCTGAAGTCAAGTTCAGCAGACCACGGGGGAGCAGCCATATATGGCTCTGAGGGGGAGGGAGCAGAATGCTTTTCCCTGTTCAAAATTTTTCTAAGATCCAATGGTTTTGTTCCTCAGCAGAGGCTACGCCTCCAGCAAGAATCGGTTCTCTATAACAGAAAGTCCAGACCCTAGTATGAAGCGAAGTGAAGGACAAGGGTCTGGTTTTAACCAGGCTAGGACTAACTGCATCCAGACTATAGAAACTACTCCAGGACCTCATAAACCACAACTGGACCAAAGACTCCAAACCTGTACTACGTATAGAAACTGCACCTGGACTATAGAAACCACACCTGGACCCCAGAAGCTAAAATATATCATCTCTACAGAAGGCTCCCAGTCAATTTATCCAACACAATGATGAAATGCATCAATGTCAGGACTACTAAATACATCAGTGGGCACAATCAAATAAAAATGCACAGATATTAAACTTTACTGTCTATATTAACATTACTGTTGAACTTTACCTGGTGTTGGTTTCACTTCTTGCACTGCCTTTTCTGAAAGTAAAGCAAAAGGAATGGTTAAATACAAAATTGCACAGATTTTAAACTTTAATAATAATAATAATAATAATAATAATAATAATAATGTATTCAATTTATAACGCACTTTTCATTAGTGAAAATCTCAAAGTGCTACACACATTCATACACCGGTAGCGGCAGACTACCATGCAAGGTGCTTTTCAGTCCTACCGGGAGCAACTCGGGGTTAAGTGTCTTGCTCAAGGACACAACGACACATGGTGTGGGGAACCGGGATTTGAACCGCCAACCTTCCGATCGGGGGACCACTGCCATTACCACTATGCTACGGCCGCCTGTCTATGTTTACGGTCTATATCAAGGGTCGGCAACCCGCGGCTCCGGAGCCGCATGCGGCTCTTTAGCCTCCTTGTAGTGGCTCCCTTTGGCCTTGCCCTTGACCAAAAAAAAAAAAAACGTGAAAATGTACGTTTAATTTTTATTTATATATTATTATTATTTCTATTTATTTACTACTGTAAATAGTTGAAGCATCGAGGTGTGAAGCTGTCATCTTCCCCCGCCAGCACCGCGCGCTGCTTCCAGAGACGTGGATCATGCAGTCTCGGTCCCTGCAAGCAGCGAGATGCTGGCGCACGTGGGAGGGGTGGTTCCCCCGCATGATCCGCGGCTCTGGAGGCAGCGAGATGCAGACGGGGAGAGCTGGTATGGAGACAGGACGATGTCGAAATGGGCGTGGACAAATACAGAAGGGGCGTGAACAAATACAGATCTCACGAGAGCAAATACATGCCTCGAGGGAGCAAATTACTCTCGTGCGAGCGCAAATCAGCCCTGCGCGCGCAATGGGGATGAGCGCGAGCGTAGAAAAGAGATCCAAGCGCGCGCACGTGCGCTCGGAGGACAACTACATGCTCTCGCGTGCAAAATGTATCTACTGACAGACTCTCCCTCTCGCTCACGGTTCAGACTTTTGGCAGCCAGTGGGAGGATCCAGACCACGACACATGATTGGCTGCAGTCTTCCTGTCCTCTGTGATTGGGTGTAACACTTCCTGAACCTGAAAATGTAAAATACTGTAAATAGATACCTCTGGACTATTGAGAATGAACTTTCTTGTTAAATAAATAGATTTATCTAAATGTACTTCAAGTACATTGTTATAAAATATATTTTGTTGCACTTTATGAAGTACTATTTTTTGCTAAATATAAAATACATTTCAATCAAATATATTTCTAAAAGGAATCTTCATGTAAAATTTTTAACTGCACGTTTCATTCAACCTTTATTTATGCATCTCATTGAGCCTCGAGGACTCATTTACAAGAGAGACCTGGCTACAAACAAAGAATGATGACAACAGTGACAACAATAGACAGTTAAAAGAGGCATACAGATTTTTTTTTAACAAATTAAAATAAGATGGCGAACTTACAGCCATTGCTTTTGGAGGTGAAAGAAAAGACTCAAGAGGTGAAATTTATACATTAACAGACAGGCTTTCTCTCTGCAAAAACGTTTTCCTAACTATTCATTCATTCAACCTTTATTTAGTCAGGTAAATCTTATTGAGCTTCGAGGGCTCATTTACGAAAGCGACCTGCTACAAACTAAAGAATGATGAACATCAATGATACAAATATATTACAATAAACAAAAGGAAAGAAAAAGTTGCAAAAACATTACAAGGTAGATGTACAAAAAAATATCAAAGACAGGAACATATCTGCATTGGTTTTGCCAGGATTCCAACAGATTCTGAAAACCATCCAGAGAGGTCAGGGCCAAGAGCTTCAATATATAACTACAGTACAGTATATATAATATATAACTATAACTGCTGCTACCCCACAATGCACTGCCAACTCAAAATTCTCCTTCAAAATAAAATACAGATAGATCAAAACTGTGGAAGTTTTCTTTTTTCTTCATTTTCAAACTAAATTATTAAGACATTTCCAACTTCCAGAACAGTAGTAATACCCAAAAGATGAACTTGTGTTATAGAATATTTTCTGTACAGACATTATCCCACTGCTTTATTCACATGAGAGTAACAGGGGACCTAAAATCAAAACAAACTGATAGTTCTAATCTGACAATGTTGCAGTGTTCAAATATTATGTACCGGTATATTAATACAATGTGTGTGTGTATCATGTATATACTGTACAGTATAACATACACACAGTGTATGTTATACTGTACAGTATAACAACACACATGTATTTGTATTATTTAATGACAGATTTGTTACGTACATGATTTTTTAACTTTTCATAAAATGGCTCAACATAAATACAGTATCTTGTGTTCAACTATGTTTGTTTTTGCAAACAAACCTATATATATATATATATATATATATATATATATATATATATATATATATATATATATATATATATATAATTTTGATTTAAAATTGATTTGACCCAAAAGATGAAATACTTTGTGAAGGATGCAACAAAGCTGCACCCTTGGACCCCCGCCTCCCTCCACCTGAAGTTCAGGCTGAATGGTAAGTCTCATGATACAGCATCAGTCCTAAATTAGATCCTGCTGTTTCTTGTTCCATCACCCAAACAATTTTCTGCTTCCCACAACTGAAGACAAATAACTCAAATCTTCACATAGATTGCTAAATATGTCAGGTTTTAAATTGTCCGCTATTAAAGAGACCTGAGCCCTCTGCCTCACACTACGTCACAGATGGTGCATTCGTGTGTAATCGGATTTCCCATGAATAAACACGGTGCGAAGTTTAAAATCAATCTTAAATCAAAATTAAATATATTTATAAGTTTGTTTGCAAAAACGAACATAGTTGAATGATAAAAGATATTTATGTTGGGCAATTTTATGCATAGTTACAAAATCATGTCACACCACCTTTAATCTGCACAAACATTTTTAATCAGGGCTCAAAATGTTTATCTGTGAAAGAAATGTGCAAGGAAATAAACTAGTATCACCCTACAGGCACATTTTGTGAGAGGGCACTTCACAAAGACACAGTCAGGCCGTGTGAGACTGAAGGAGGTTCCAACCATTTGTTTTCATCGCCCAGAACCAAATGAGAAGTCCAGCAGAACTTCCACTGACCAGTGATCACACACATTGTTCTAAAGTTCCTGTTTTTACTTTTCCACATTCACCTTATAATCTAGCTGTTTTTGCCATCTTATTTTAATTTGTTAAAAAAATCTGTATGCCTCTTTCATAACTGTCTATTGTTGTCACTGTTGTCATCATTCTTTGTTTGTAGCCAGGTCTCTCTTGTAAATGAGTCCTCGAGGCTCAATGAGATGCATAAATAAAGGTTGAATGAAACGTGCAGTTAAAAAGTTTATATGAAGATTCCTTTTAGAAATATATTTGATTGAAATGTATTTTATATTTAGCAAAAAATAGTACTTCATAAAGTGCAACAAAATATATTTTATAACAATGTACTTGAAGTACATTTAGATAAATCTATTTATTTAACAAGAAAGTTCATTCTCAATAGTCCAGAGGTATCTATTTACAGTATTTTACATTTTCAGGTTCAGGAAGTGTTACATCCAATCACAGAGGACAGGAAGACTGCAGCCAATCATGTGTCGTGGTCTGGATCCTCCCACTGGCTGCCAAAAGTCTGAACCGTGAGCGAGAGGGAGAGTCTGTCAGTAGATACATTTTGCACGCGAGAGCATGTAGTTGTCCTCCGAGCGCACGTGCGCGCGCTTGGATCTCTTTTCTACGCTCGCGCTCATCCCCATTGCGCGCGCAGGGCTGATTTGCGCTCGCACGAGAGTAATTTGCTCCCTCGAGGCATGTATTTGCTCTCGTGAGATCTGTATTTGTTCACGCCCCTTCTGTATTTGTCCACGCCCATTTCGACATCGTCCTGTCTCCATAAGCTGGCCCCCCGTCTGCATCACGCTGCTTTCAGAGCCACGGATCATGCTGTCCCTGAGAGCAGCGTGGTGGGGGGGGAGGAGCTTCCCCCCGCCCGCACCACGCTGCTCCTAGGGTCCGTGGATCATGTTGCCTCGCTGCCCCCAGGATCACCCTGTCCCTGAACATGACAAAATATGCATTTGGAGTCCTGTCCATCTTTGGCTCGACATAGCCTACTTGTGCGAGCAAATTTTCTCAAGCATGAACTTCATAAAGTCCAAACATCGCTCCCGCGTCACAAATGAGAGCCTCCAGTCCTGTGTGAAGATCAAAGTCTCATCTTACAGCCCCGACATAGAGATGATCTGCAGCGAACTTCAGAAACAGAAGTTTGTTTGTTTTTTTGTTTTTTTTATTCATTTTATAGTTTAAAATACACAACCATAAAATAAGAGAAAAGAAAAGACAAGACATGTATAAAAAGAAAGGCGGCAGAAGAAGAAAAAATCTTCTTTTATCTGCCCCTTACTCTCCAATAAACAATTCATACAATCAACTCATTTGATTTACAAAATAATGAACAACTTAATTTTTACCTCCTGTATCTCTTACAGTCACATTAAGCAGGTGAGATTCATGGCATATAATATGCTATTGTTTTTCAGAAAGTAAAAAACATTTATTTCAGACCCAGAGCTGATGTAGTTTTCTTTCTTTCTTTTTTTTTGTATGTTCAGGTGTTTCAATTGATTGCTGGCTGAAAAAGAAACCCGAAGAGAATGAGAGCACACTGAAATGGAGCAAACATTCCTAATTACTGTATTTGTTTACCTGTATTTTTTTTAAGCTGCAGCTAAATGTTTTGTTTATATTGAAGTGGGCTAGTTTTTTTGTTTAATTTGACACAAATACAGTAGGACTCAAAATAGGTCTGCATAGTTCACTGTTTAATTTATTTCAGAGCAGGCTACACATTCTCACTGCACTTCTGTTTGTTGTATTCAGTGGTTGTAACAGATAAACTTTAAAATAAGATTAAATTTTTTTTAAGTTGTGTTATGTTTTGCGGCTTCATATTATTTTTCTTTGGCAGAAGAGGGGGCGAAATAGCTCTTTTGATAATAAAGGTTGCAGACCCCTGGTCTATATTAATGTTACTGTTGAACTTTACCTGGTGTTGGTTTCACTCCTTGGACTGCCTTTTCTGAAAGTAAAGCAAAAGGAATGGTTAAATACAAAAATGCACAGATTTTAAACTTTACTGTCTATATTAATGTTACTGTTGAACTTTACCTGGTGTTGGTTTCACTTCTTGCACTGACTTTCCTGAAAATAAGACAAATGGGTGGTTAAATAAAAATATATATTTATAATTTCCATACCGTATTTTAGGATCAGCACTTCCAAACCTGAGGCCCCTCGACCATAGAAACCACAGCAGGACCAAAGACACTAAATCTAGACTATAGAAATAATGCATACACTATAGAAACTACAGCTGGACCAAAGACACCAGACCTGGACTACATACACAAACTGAACCTGGACCATAGAAACCAAACCTGGACTGCAAATGCTAAAATCTACCATTTCAACAAAAAGCTCCCACGTCCATAATTCCAACACAATGATGAAATGCATCAATGTATATCAGGGCTACTAAATCCATCAGTGGGCACAATCATATAAAAATGCACAGATTTTAAACTTCACTGTCTATATTAACATTACTGTTGAAGTTTACCTGGTGTTGGTTTCACTCCTTGGACTGCCTTTCCTGAAAGACAAATGGGTGGTTGAATAAAAATATATATTTATCTACCGGTATTTAATACCACATTTTAGGATCAGCACTTCCAAATCTGAGGTGCCTAGACCATAGAAATCACACAAGGACTAACGACACTAAACCTGGTCGTAAACCTGGTCTATAGAAACCACACCAGGACCAAAGAAGCTAAAATATATCATCTCTACAAAATGCTCCCAGTCCATTTATCCAACACACTGATGAAATACATCAAAGTATGCCAGGTCTACTAAATCCATCTGTGGGTACAATCAAATAAAAATACACAGATTTTAGAATTAACTCTCTATATTAACAGTACCCGGTACTGTTAACTTTACCTGGTGTTGGTTTCACTCCTTGGACTGCCTTTTCTGAAAGTAAAGCAAAAGGGGTTGTTAAATACAAAAATATATGTAGCATTTTATTACCATATTTTTGGCTCAACACCTCTAAATCTGATAACCCTAGACCATAGAAACCACACCTGGACAAAAGAAGCCAAACTTGGGCTACGTTCACACTGCAGTTCTTAATGCTCAATTCCGATTTTTTTTTTTTCTTAATCCGATCTTTTGGTGTGAACGTTCACACTACATTTTAAATGCGACCAGCATCAGACCTGGCATGACTCCAGTGTGAACGCTCTACGTTGCAGAAGCGACCCGCATGCGCAGAAGAAAACATAGCGCGCTGATCAGTGCAGCTGTAGATGTGATGAAATATTAAAAATGAGCTGCAGAACCCTGTGTTCTGCTCCATGCCTCTTTTGGATCCGCGCTGCGGCTCATGTCTCAGCCTGCGTGACGTGACACGCAGGCTGCGAGTTGCTTGTTTGGGCTCGTTTTCATGGGAATGGTCGCTTGGTTTTGTCCCGAGATCTGTCAACACTGCTGACGCAGCACTGTGTTTGAGGAAGTAAACATGGACGCACGCGACAGTTTTCAGTGTGTGTTCGTAATTTTGAAGTTGTTGTCCAATCGGGGAAAGCTAAACATCCAAATGATTAAAGGGGACCACACATGCAAAATTCACTTTTTAATGTTTTTTTACTAAACTTTGGGTATTTACTTCATAAAAAAACAGTCCTTGTGCCAAAAAAATGCACCCAGTGGTTTATTTACTCTAAGTAGATTTATTTTACTGTGATGAAAACGGTTCGTTTTTGAAATAAAATGGAAGTCAATCGCGCCTGTGACGTCACAGGCGCGAGGACAACCCACCTCAAACCTGAGTCCAGCCCCTCACCTGGTTAGGCTCAACCCACTTCTGTATTAAACACATGACTGTTGTTTTTCATGATTTCATCTCATCTTTTGTTTATATGTTATTAATTTCATGTGTACAGCACTTTGTTGCAGCTGTGGTTTTTTAAATGGCTTTATAAATAAAGTATAATTGTTATTTTTATGTTTTTTAGTTCAATTTTTAGTGTATTTGCGATCTCTCCCAACGCGCCGCCGGCAAAAATTAAACGAGCATACCCCCGGCGTAGAGACCGGTTGCGACGGGACCCTCTTCTGGCGCCATGGAGCGGAGCTTCAACTGTACAGCCTTGCTGCAGCCTCGCAGCAGCCTCGCAGCAGTGAGGACCTTCCCCTTACGGATTAATTTACGGGAGACACTTGGTGAACTTTGTGTTGTCTTGACTGGAACAGCGATAACGCCCAAAGTCTCCGAGCGGAGCTGGCGAAAACCGGAAGAGGAACAAGCTAACATTAGCATCGGATTCGGCAGGTCTCATGCTAAAAGGAGCAGCACATTGCGGCGCGCTCAGACGGGTTTCGGTAAGTTATCTTAAGCTAGCACTAACAGTAAGTCAAATGAGTAATAAAAAAAGAGCTAATTTTAAAACAACAACACATTACAGATACTGGCTGTTACGAGGGCGTAAACAGATCTTTGAAGGGCGTGGACTTCAGAACTTCTATCAGAAACCGGTCGTTCAAAACGAAAGTTAAAACTGGCAGAATTAAAAAGGGTATAATTGATTATCTAAGAATTATTTTGTGCATTAAATTGAAGGAATAGGGTCTAGATAGCACACAGAAATAACATAAAAATTTAAAAAATGCATCTGAGGTCCCCTTTAAAGGCAAAAACTGAGAAGAAAGCAAGCGAGTGGTGTGTGCGTCAGTCTCACTGCAAGTACAGAGAGCTCGTCTCCCCCCGCTAGCCCCCACCCCGCTCTGAGCTGCGTGTCCCCTCTGTCTGTAGAAACACGCGCGGGCTCAATTAAATGAGCCGCACAGTTCTGAAAAAGTCAGATGTAAGTCACATGAGCGTTCAGACTGCAGTTGCTTTGAAAACATCAGATATATATCCGATTTAAAACCACATACTGAAACGGCCTGGGTCGGATTTGAAAACATCGGATTTGTTGCGTTCAGACTGTCATTAAAAATTCGGATATGGGTCGGATTTGCCTGCAGTGTGAACGTAGCCTTGGACTATGTATAGAAACTGTACTTGGACCACAAAAACAACACCTGGATCATATAAACCACACCAGGACCACAGAAGCTAAAATATACCGGTACCATCCCAACAGAAAGCTCCAGGTCCATTTATCCAACACACTGATGAAATGCATCAACGTAAAGACCCTTTCCAAAAAAAATTAGAATATCATGGAAAAGTTGTTTAACTTGCATAATTCCATTCAAAAAGTTAATCTTTAACAGATGATAGATTCAGGGCCCACAATTTAAACAATTTCAAGTATTTATTTGTTTATTTTTACATAATTTCGACTTCCAGCTCATGAAACCCACAAAAACAGGAATTTAAAAAATTGAATACTGTGGAGAAATCAGCCCAAAATTTTGCAGGGCATGAATGTTTTTAACTGAGTGTGACACACTAATAATCTACTAAACTCAAAGCACCTGCACAGGTTTCCCCAGGTGTCATTAAATTGCTTCAGTTTGGTTTGTCTCAGTTTGGTTCAATATAGGGAAGACTGCGGACATAACAACTGGCCAGAAGACCATCATTGATCCCTCCATAGGATGGGTAAGTCACAAAAGTTAATAGATAAGGAGGCTGGCTGTTCACAGAGTGCTGTGTCCAAGCATATCAATGCAAAGTCTAGTGGAAGGGCAAAATGTGGCAGGAGAAGATGCACCAGAAAAAGAGATGACCGTGGGCTTCAGCGGATTATCAAACAGAGAAGAGTCCAGAATCTGGCAGAAATCCAGAAAGAGTGGAATGTGGCGGGAGTCACAGCTTCAAAAACCACCACATTCAGACACATCCGGGAGATGGGCTACAACTGTCGGGTTCCTCAGTCTTCTTTTCCGATGAAAGTAAAGTGTGCCTTTCATTCAGAAATCAAGGTCCAAGGCTAGAGGAAGAAGGGTGAGGAACAGAGCCCATACTGGTTGAGGTCCAGTGTGAAATATCCACAGTCAGTCATGATTTGGGGTGCAATGTCCGGTGCTGGTGTTGATAAACTCTGCTTTCTTAAATCCAAGGTCACAGCAACAGTCTACCAGAATGTTTTAGAGGACTTGATGATTCCTTCTGTTGAAGACCTGTATGGAGATGAAGATTTCATCTTCCAGCAGGACCTGGCCCCTGCCCATGCTGTCAGAAGCACCAAAACCTGGTTTGATGTCCATGCCACAGTGCTTGACTGGCCAGACAACTCGTCTGACCTAAACCCCAATGAGAATCTATGGGGTATTCTCAAGAGGAAAATGAGGGGCACCAGACCCAACAACAAAAGAAGAGATGACAGCATCAAGGAGATCTGGGTTTCCATAACTCCCAGCAACGCCACAGGCTGATTGCCTCAATGCCACGTCACATCGAGGCAGTAATTAAGGCAAAGGGATTCCAAAGTCAAAGTCAACTTTATTGTCAGATCTGCAATATGTACTGTACAGGACATACACAGGACCGAAATTGCGTTTCTCTCAGTCCCTCGGTGCAACAGTAAACATCTAAACATTGAAACACTGAAACATATAATAATAGACATAAGCATAAAATAGTAAAACTAACACTGTCCTGAGTTTTTTGCATAGTGGTATAAGAGTATGAAAATTTACACCAACTCTAAAACTAAAACATTAAACATTTAATGAACATAATACTGTCCTGAGTTTTTGCATACTAGTATAAAAAAAGAGTATAAAAAGTATAACTAAAATAAACTAAAGGTTTCTAGCATTGACATTTGCAAAGTGGCAAAGCAGCGTATGAGTTAATGTACACAGTATATGTATGAGGTAGTAGTTGATGTTGTTATAGAGGCAAAAAGTGGCATATGCAGTAAGGCACATTGGGCATCCCTAAATAAGACCGTTCAGAGCACACTGTATATGTACCAGCAGTGGTGTAGATATTAGAGTAGTGTAAATGTAAACAGTAGTAATTACATGTAAGCAGTAGATCAAGATTCCCAACCAAGTATTGAAGATTGAAATGTTGTTTTGAAAGTACCATATTTTGATTGATTTGTTGTCATCATAATTTTCTTTCTTTTTTCCTGCAAAAACAGAAGTAGTGTGGGCTGATGTCTTCATAGTATTCTAATTTTTGAAATCCTGTTTTCATGGGTTTCATGAGCTGGAAGCCCAAATTATGTAAAAATGAACAAATAAATACTTGAAATTGTTTAAATTGTGGGCCCTAAATCTACCATCTATTAAATATTAACTTTGTGAATGGAATTATGGAAGTTAAACAACTTTTCCATGATATTCTATTTTTTGGAAAGGGTCTGTATGTCAGGGCCACTAAATACATCAGTGGGCACAATCAAATAAAAATACACAGATTTTAAACTTTACTGTCTATATTAACATTACTGTTGAAATTTACCTGGTGTTGGTTTCACTCCTTGGACTGCCTTTCCTGAAAGTAAAAAGCAAATGGGTGGTTTAATTTTTTTCCCCTTTATCATTTTAATACCATGTTTTTAGGAATAGCTACTCCAAATCTGAAGTCATAGTCCTCAGATGAAAAACAGTGGACTGTAGGGGTGCAGAAAAAAAAATCGATTTTTTAAAGAATCTAGATTCTTAGTCCTGGCAATTCATAATCAATTCTAAAAGCCCCCAAATCGATTTTAAAACATGTTTAATTTTATATTCATTTCCGCTCCTACTCTTGAGCGTACTGCATATCACATTTTATGTCCGTTCGGCCATGGTTCTTTCCCTGTATTACGTTCACAGATCGAAGTACATCTGGTCCATCTGGCCGCGACCACTTCGACCATTACTTGGTGGAATTTTCTTTTAATAGTTTTAATTCAAAATAACCTGTCTTGTCATGATTGTATCTGCACTCCTGCACTTTTTGCTAGTCTCTCCAAAAGCAACCCATCCTTCACTCACTGTGCCATTAAAATTTGTATTTATTTCCTCCTTTGCACGCAGAGCAAGGAGCTCAAGGGTCTCTGTAAAAAAAATGACATACAAACACAAAGTTCAAATCCGAAAGGAGTCCGGCTATGGCATTTTACTTTTAAGTCCCTCGTCTGGGTGGTCGCAGAAAGCATCAATCAGCACTTCATCACATTACCCTAATCTAATCAGCTGGAGCTATAAAGCTGACCCACCTTATCAGAGGTTGTTACGGGCCAGTTACTACCTCACTGGGAGGTAAAAACAAGCTACGGAAGTAGGGTGTTTCAGTCTCCCCATCCTCACCTCAAGCTGCTGCCCCAAGACAGCAGACAAGTACATCAGTATTTTAGTATTTGTGTACTCTGAAGAATTATTAAAATATTCGAATACTGAAATACAGGTGCTGGTCATAAAATTAGAATATCATGAAAAAGTTGATTTATTTCAGTAATTCAAATCAAAAAGTGAAACTTGTATATTATATTCATTCATTACACACAGGCTGATATATTTCAAATGTTTATTTATTTTAATGTTGATGATTATAACTGACAACTAATGAAAACCTCAAATTCAGTACTACAGAAAATTAGAATATTACTTAAGACCAATTAAAAAGGGATTTTTAGAAAATGTTGGCCAAATGAAAAGTATGAACATGAAAAGTATGAGCATGGACAGCATCAATACTTGGGGCTCCTTTTGCCTGGATTACTGCAGCAATGCAGCGTGGCATGGAGTCGATCAGTCTGTGGCACTGCTCAGGTGTTATGAGAGGCCAGGTTGCTCTGATAGTGGCCTTCAGCTCTTCTGAATTGATGGGTCTGGTGTGTCACATCTTCCTCTTCACAATACTCCATAGATTTTCTATGAGGTTAAGGTCAGGCAAGTTTGCTGGCCAATTAAGAACAGGGATACCATGGTCCTTAAACCTGGTACTGGTAACTTTGGCACTGTGTGCAGGAGCCAAGTCCTGTTGGAAAATGAAATCTGCATCTCCATAAAATTGGTCAGCAGCAGGAAGCATGAAGTGCTCTAAAACTTCCTGGTAGATGGCTGAGTTGACCTTGGACCTCAGAAAACACAGTGGACCAACACCAGCAGATGACATGACACCCCAAACCATCAGTGACTGTGGAAACTTGACATTGGACCTCAAGCAACGTGGATTCTGTGCCTCTCCTCTTCCTCCAGACTCTCGGACCTTGATTTCCAAAGGAAATGTAAAGTTTAGTCATCAGAGAACATAACTTTGTCCCACTCAGCAGCAGTCCCAAGCGAGATGCTTCTGAAGTTGTCTTGTTCAAGAGTGGCTTGACACAAGGAATGTGACAGCTGAAAACAATGTCTTGCATATGTCTGTGCGTGGTTCTTGAAGCATTGACTCGAGCTGCAGTCCACTCTTTGTGATTCTCCCTCATATTTTGGAATGGGTTTTGTTTCAAAATCCTCTCCAGGGTGAGGTTATCCCATTGCTTGTACACTTTTTTTTCTACCACATCATTCCCTTATCAGTCAGTCACTCGGTGCAACATACTTGCTATGGGAATTGCGCCCCCGCGCGATTACCTGAAGGAATACAATCACGCCTTTACGGCTAGGGCGTCAGCGTCGCGCCAGAGGCCCCGCCTTCAGGGTATTTAAGCGGCTGACGCCTGTCCATCTTTCTCTTGTTTGCCCTTCACCTCGCTTAACACTTGAACTTCGTGGGACTTCTCTGTTGTCGCATCGCTCGACTGAGGTGAGCTTGCTCCCTACACTGAGCGTACAGAGAAATTTTCCTGCGTAGTGCTGGGCTGGCGAAAGCTAGTCCAGCGTTTTTCTACTTACCTCGAAGTTTTCTTCTCTTTCCGCAGCTGCTTCGCTCGACGGCGCTAACTGCGTCACAACCCCCTGCTAACACATTAGCAGGCTAACCAGCGAAAGCAAGACGACGGAGAGGACGGCTTCGAACAAAAGGAAACTAGGACCAACTTTGACGCTTCTCGTCTCCGGACATGGCTCCCGAGAAGGGAAAACGGAGGACAAAGAAGAAGAAAACCAACAGGACGACGAGCCCTCGCTCGCGCCCATGCCCCAGCGGATGCGGCTACTCCCTCTCGGCGACGGACACCCACGAGGCCTATCCTGTCTGCCTAGGGATCCTGCACGCAAGGAAAGCGCTGGAATTCCCCGACTCCTGCTCCCACTGCCGTCGAATGTCGGCGGTAGTGAGGAAACACCGCGCGGACACGTTGGCTAAATCCATGGCTAAGGCCGCGGCGCTGAAGGTCGCACGTCGCACGAAGCTGCTCGCTCCCGAACCGGAGCTCGAGAACATGGACCTGGAATGTAGCGGTCGAGTCGGAGAGGACAATGTGTCAGACTCCTCAGTTGCCGTCGAGGACTCGATGCCTGAAGTGTCTGACCAAGACGCCGAATACGGTTACAGAGGAGAAAGTGTGGATTCCTCCCAGAACCTGGCACAAATCCTACCGGAACCGGACTTGTCGGTCCCTGCCCTGTTCGGCCTGTGCCATAGGGCGGCGGACGGCCTGCAGGTCGCGTGGCCAGACCCCACGCCTCGCCAACAGACTACGAGGCTGGCGGGAAACTACTTCTATGCGAAGCAGCCGACAACGTCGCAAAAAATGCCTATTTTTCCGGACTTCCTCATGAAGCTCAAACGCTCCTGGGCGGAACCCGGAGCTCCCATCACACTACCACTATCCCGACTCCTTGATGTCGCGGGAATGGAGACAGTGGGCCTCGCCAGCGCACCCCTGATAGAGGAAAATCTGGCGGCTCACCTGGCCCCCGCAGCCAAGGGGACGAAACTAGCGCTACCCAGCAGGGCCTGCCGCTCTTCGGAGAAACAACTTGAGAAGTGCTACAAGGCTCAGGGCCTCGCGGCTCGCGCAATGAATGCATCGACCATGGTGCAGGCGTACCTGGCAGAAAAACTGCAGGATATCCAGGTAACAAAAGACGAGCAGGCCGCAACGGAGGCCATGGAGGAGGCCCGCCGTGCCTCTGACCTCGTGCTCCGCATGATGGGGACAATAGCCATTTCCCAAGGCAAAGCAATGGCGGAAATAGTTGTCGCCCAGCGCCATCTTTGGCTAACATTGTCGGACCTCCCGGAAAACCAGAGGTCCACTTTCCTCCAGCACCCGATTGAGTCAACGAGACTCTTCGGGGGAGCCCTGGAACGCGTCCAGGCCAGGCTGGAACAAAGACGCAAACAGGCGGAAGCCCTCCGAGAGGGGTTGCTGAGGAAAAGCTTTGCACCCCCATAGGAAGACATGCGTGGCCTTCCACGGAAGAGACCCACTGGTGACAGTGAAAATTTCCAGTACCGGCCGAGGGTCTCTTCAGTGACCCCGTGTGGAAAGCAGATTCGGACCTGATGAAGCAGGACGAACTGATAATTTTACAGGTTTGCCCGCCTAAGTGGTACGGGAACCTAACTTTTTGAGCCCAGTCTCTACTTGTAAAAACTACGAGGAGCTGGTGACATGTGCGCGCGCACCAAACATGACTCGCCTACTGTATGTGTAAACAAAACAAACACTGTTTCAGGCATGTACAAAAATAAAAGTACCAAAGCACAGACTGCCCTGGTTCTTGACTCGAGTCCCATTTTTATAAAACACAAACCATGTGGTCAAACTATGAACCACAGAAAGATACACGAGCTCTCCCAGAGACGGTCAGATATCGCAATATCTTCGGTTGGGCCGACCAACCTGCTAGAGAGAGCGCAAGAGGGGTCAAAGGCCACCCCTCCAGCGCAAAAACACGACGAGCAGCAATTCAACATGCCGTCCAGGCTCAGCGCGCACGCACAGGCCTGGAAGGCGTGTCTACCAAATGATTCATTGGGTCATGACAACAATATGTCACGGACTCAAGTTGCAGTTCACAAAAAGGCCGCCCCACTTCACAGGGGTACTGCAATCTAAGATTAACTCTACACGTACACATGTGCTGAGGGAGGAAGTTTTGACAATGCTGCAAAAGGGAGTGATTAGTTTGGTCTCAGAACGCAAACTACGCTCTGGCCACTACAGCAAATACTTCCTGGTGCCCAAAAAGGATCATTCCCTGAGACCGATTCTGGATCTCAGGGCTCTCAACAAAAGAATTGAAACTTTTAAGTTCAAGATGCTTACACTGCGGCAAGTTCTCCCGTCTGTGAAACCAGGAGACTACGCATGTACAGTGGATTTAAAAGATGCCTATTTCTACATAGGCATGTGGAGGAAACACAGGAAGTTCCTCCGCTTTGCGTTCTAATGCTGGATCCCCACCGCACGCATCTCGCGCAGCCGAAACAGCCACTTTACATTGAAAGTTTATGGGGGACGCGCATCTTGGAGCAGCGGGTCGTGTCGCGGCGCATCTACAGCATACAAGCAGCGCGAAAGTGAGCAGCAGCTGTTTCCTACTCCCGCGTCGCATCCGAGCAGCGACTGTGGAAGCACGGAATGCCGTGCTTCCACAGCTCGCTTCAGCTCGCTGCTCAGCAGCAAACAATCAGGACCAATCAGGAGAGACTCTGCCATGTGATCACGCAACATGTAAACAGGTAAACATGGAGGAGAAACTTACAGCAGGTCGTCAAACTGGGCGCGGGTGACACGGAAGTACCGCTGAAAGCGCTCCTCGTCTGCGCGCAGCTCCTGGATCAGATGGTGAAATTCACCGAATTCATGACGCCTCTCTAATGTGGGGTGAATCCAGAATCGTCGTTGTGCACGGCGTCTGCGTGTTGCTGCTTTGTAGATTAAGTACAACAAGGCAATTCTTCGTATTGCGTCCGCCATTTTTCTGAGACCGGAAATAAACAAACACCACCACCGGAAGAGGACCAACACGCTCCTCCTCCCACTGCAGACGCGTTAGATGAGGACAGTCATCTGTTGACAAGCAGCCAGTACAGTGCGTTTGGAGATTTTTGGAAGCGCGATATGCTTTAGGTGAGGATGAGGCATAAGGGAATGCTTATGAATTCAAAGCCTTACCCTTCGGTTTAAAGACTGTTCCTCGTACATTTACTAAATGTTTGGATGCGGCCCTGATCCCCCTTAGGAATCAAGGACTCAGGGTCATGAATTACTTGGATGACCTGCTGATTCTGGCTGGAAGCACAATGCAGGCCCAGTCACACTCCTATAGGGTAATCTCTCACCTGGAGTCTCTCGGTTTTGTCATAAACCTACAAAAAAGCGATCTAACTCTATCACAGGTTACCGTATTTCTGGGAGTACAGATCGACACTGTCCAGTACAGAGCATGGCTCTCGAAGGAATGAGTTTCCTCCATTCGCCGTTGCCTGGAAAGATTTAAACTGGACCAACGGGTCCCTGTGAAGACCTGCCAACGCCTGTTAGGCCTCTTGGCGGCAGCCATTCCCTGTGTGCCACACGCATTACTGAAAATGCGGGCCATACAAGTATGGCTAAACCGACAGACACAACCTGCCCTGACTAATCAAGCAGGAAAGGTTAGGATAGATTCAGAGTGCCTGAGGGCCCTGGAATCTTGGAGAGACCCGTCCGTTTTCACGGAAGGGGTCTCATTGGGAAGGGTGTCATCTCGTGTAGTAATCACGACGGACGCCTCCAAAACAGGATGGGGGGCGATCTGCAGAAATCAGAACGCCCGCGGTCTTTGGAATGAGCGGGAAGCGAGATTACATATCAACTTCCTGGAGTTGCTGGCCGTATTCCTGTCATTAAAATACTTCTTCAGTAAAGGTCTGATTGCTGGACAGCACATCCTGGTGAAATCAGATAACAGGACCACAGTGTCCTTCATCAACAGAGAGGGAAGGACAAGGTCTCGGGCCCTCCTCGGACTGACACAGAGGATGCTCACGTGGTGTGGTCCAAGAATCCTGTCACTTAGGTCGACTCATGTCCCTGGTGATATAAATTATGGAGCAGATGCCCTCTCAAGAGGGCCTCTCTTGGCATCAGAATGGAGCCTGAACCCACGGATTGTGGAACAGGTCTGGTCACGATTTGGGAGAGCCTCTGTGGACTTGTTCGCTTGCAGGGCTAGCTCACAGTGTGACCCCTACTTCTCCTTGAGGGAAACAGACGCACCTTTGGGAATGGATGCTCTGGCACATGATTGGCCAGCAAGGGTGCTCTACTATGCCTTTCCACTTGTCTCCCTGATTGGGCCGACACTGGAACGTGTGCGCCAGGGAGCTCTCTCCCTGATCCTCATAGCCCCCAGATGGCCACAGAAACCGTGGTTCCCAGAGTTGATTTCAATGTTATCAGGGATACCATGGCAATTGCCTCCTCACAAGGATCTGCTGACTCAGGCACGTGGGCAGCTTCTACACCCACGTCCAGGGTTGTGGCAACTTTCAGCCTGGCCTTTGAAGGGAACTGGCTGAGGGCCTAAGGCTTTGGTTGCTTTATCCCAAAACAAACAGTTACAACATACACAGGGGTACCCCTTGGTGTTTATGTTTTGCCTAGAAGATGTTTAATGGAAAGGTTTTCCCTCTCCCTAACTGATCTCCAACATCAGGATGGGCCCCACTTGTCAGTTGTGCCCTATATGTAACAGAAAGTAAAAAAGTTTTCACCTTAGGGACTTGGGAGGTTACCCTGTGCTTGACCTGGGTCTTCTGCCTCCACATTTTGTCACCCAATTACTTGTGACGTAATGGATCCCTTGCTCCTCCTGTTTTCTCAGGTTGTTCCAGAGAGAAAAAGGAGATGATGAGTACTCACACTAGTGGAGCACACTTAGGCTGTCTCTAGCTGGTGTTGTTTATCTATATGCCCAGTTGAAACATCAAACTGATGTTCTTTACATTTGGCATTTTTTCCTCTCAGCCTGTGCTCTCTACATATCTTGTAGAAAGCAGTCGGGAGATGCCTGTCTTTTTAAGGCGGATGTTCTCACTTGCATTTTACTGAGCATTTCAAGGGCGTGAATGAATTACGTTCCCATAGCAAGTATGTTGCACCGAGTGACTGACTGATAAGGGAACTGAAAGTTATGCACCATAACTCATGTTCCCTGAAGGAAGGGAACGAGGTGCAACATATCTGGCCCTTTCAATGCTGAAAGCTCGGTGAAGTGCAATTTTGGAGAAAGATGGACGGGCGTCAGCCGCTTAAATACCCAGAGGGCGGGGCCTCTGGCGCGACGCTGACGCCCTAGCCGTAAAGGCGTGATTGTATTCCTTCAGGTGTTCGCACGGGGGCGCAATTCCCATAGCAAGTATGTTGCACCTCGTTCCCTTCCTTCAGGGAACATGAGTTATGGTGCATAACTTTCAGTTTTCTTCCCTTCGCCTCTTTATTAATGTGCTTGAACACAGAGCTCTGTGAACAGCCAGCCTTTTTAGCAATGACCTTTTGTGTCTTGCTCTCATGTACAAGGTGTCTATGGTTGTCTTTTGGACAACTTTCAAATCAGCAGTCTTCTAATTGATTGTGTAGCCTACAGAACTACACTGAGAGACCATTTAAATGCCTTTGCAAGTGTTTTGAGTTAATCAGCTGATTAGTGTGGCACCAGGTGTCTTCAATATTGAACCTTTTCACAATACTGTATTCTAATTTTCTGAGATGTTGCATTTGGGGTTTTCATTAGGTTTTGATTAGTTGTCAAGTTATAATCATCAACATTAAAATAAACTAGAAAGTTCCGGAGAAACTTTGACGGGGGCTGCCAGGCTGTTGCCGGACATCTTGAATCAAAATGGCTCCAAATGTTAATCAGTTCTAGAGATACATTTGATAAATACTTTCTATGAGTTTCAAACAGTACCAACAGTGAGTATGTTTTCATCAGATTCTAAATCATGTGACTTGACAGCAGCAGTTTGTGTGAGGAGTGTTCTCCCATTCATTTTCAATGGGGAAATATGGCAACTTTGTTAGCAAAATACATCGCCATGGTAACTCCGATTGCTTAGAAAAGTAATAGCACACATCTCTGAGTCGGGCCGGTCGTTTTGATATAACTTTTGTGGGGGTTCACTTTGTGGTTCGGTCCGTATTAAAGTTGAAAAAGATAACTTTTTCTGGTGTAGAATAATAAGTGGGCAGTAACCAACTAGTTCCTGGATTTGGAGATTCATTACGTCTTTGTTCGCAAATTACGTTGCCATGGTAACTCGAAATGCCAATAAAAGTAATAGCACACATCAGGGGGCCGAGCCAGTCGTTTTGATATAACTTTTGTGGGGGTAGACGTTACGGTGCGGGCCGCATTAACGTCTGACGAGAATGTAGACACACGTTCGAGCACAATAACAATAGGTGGCTTCCATGCATTTACATGCAATGGCAGCCCCCAATAAACATTTGAAATATATCAGTCTGTGAGTAATGAATGAATATAAAAGTTTCACTTTTTGAATGGAATTACTGAAATAAATAAACTTTTTCATGATACAGTATTCTAATTTTATGACCAGCACCTTTAGTTGATACCTGCAGCCCTTTAGTTGAACACAAATCCTACAAAACCAACGAGGCAACAAAATACAGATAAGCCAAAGGGAATGAATACATTTCATACTTTTCTCAATTTTGAGATTTCTTGTAACTTTGAAGTTTGGTTGCGAGTTTGTCGCATTCCATAATTTGTTAAAAACCTTTGTAATTTCAGAGTATTAAAGGTTTGACAAACTTGAGGTTTCAATGGGTTTCCTAGCCAGATTGTCTCTGCTGGTCGACCTCTTTCGTTGGGGGGTAGATTGCTCCGATGATGTTTTTCTTTCTCGACTTCTCTGAGAAGGCAATCTCTCCTCTCTTCTCCTGAATAAAGGTAGAGGAAGACAGAGACAAAAAGCAAACCTGGAATTAATGGAAATATTTTTAGAGATACAAAAATGTACACGTCACATGAATTATCACCTCTCACACCTGAAACTGCTTTCTGCCTTTTTTTCTTCTGTCTTTGTCTTGTATGTCTTCGTGGAGTCAACGTAGCGACGGGAGCGACGAGGACTGCGGGAGCGGGATCTGGAACGAGCGCGGGACTGGCTGGCAGATCTTCTTCTTTTCTGACGACGCCGTGGGCTGAAAGAGCGGGATCTATCTCTGGACCGGTTGTGCCTATGCCCGGAGTTGCGGTGGTGAGAAGGGCTGTGTGAACAGGAGCGAGAGCCATGACCGGGTTTAACAATTTTACTCTTTGAACTGGAGGCAGTGGTGAAACTGAAACTTTTAGTGGTCAAATCTGTCAGACTGAAAACAGAAAGAAAATAATTGAAACATTAAGTAAAACTGTCAAGATGCCGAAGACGCTGTGGTTGAGATTTGTCTGAAAACAAAGAAATTTACCTCGATTGTTTATTCAAATCAGGATATCTATGGGGAGAAAAAATTATGAAAATAATAAGATTTTTAAAACAGCAAAGTGACCAAATGATAACAACAAAAGCGAAACAACCACAAATAAAGTATCGGTACGCTAAACCAATGGTTCTCAAACTGGGGCCCCCGAACCCTTATGCTGTGATCACACCGAACAGCTTTTCAGCAGCAGGAGCGTCCAGTTTACATGCAAAGTCAATGGGGGACGCGCTTCCAGCCACGTCTTGGCGTCGGGCGTCACGTCGCGTGCATGTTGAGCGTGCTGGAAAGCGTTTTCCGTGCACGTGAACCGGCTTCAGCCTCCAAACCGCGCATTCAACATGCTGAAGATTTCGCGGTTCAAACTTTCAAACGCCGCTCAACTCTCCCTGATTGGTTGGTGTGTCAACCAATCAGGGAGAGTCGGGAGGAGAAGAGAGGAGGAGAAGAGAGGGGGAGAGTCCCTATGTGACGCGGAAACGAGGGGGCGCGCGCACTATGTGACGTATTGTTTGTGGGACACAGAAAAGACCCGCGAGGTCGTGTACTATGGAAGAGAAACTCATTGTAGCTGTGTGTTCGCGACAAGTCCTTCACGACCAGTCAAGTCTGCTCCACAGAGACGGAAATAAAAAGCTCCTCGCCTGGCGGAGTGCGCAGGACTCTGTGCGCAGGACTCTGTATACCAGTAAGCTCCTCCCACACACCCCGCAGCAGTTTCGCTTTCTGGCTTTCTGGTCCAAGTAGGTCCCGACACCAAGTGCGTCCACTTGCGTGCGTGACGAGCTTTTTGGAGGTTGAAACGCTGTTCGGTGTGACCACACCATTAGGGATCTGCGAGCCAGTGCTCGAGGGTCCGCAATTTATTTTATTTTTTTACAAGCATGTAGATGTTTAACAACCTGCTAAAATATAACAAAATGCAGGAAATTACATCTAATTTATTCAAATTTTCTAGGGGGGGGAACCCAAAGGAGGAAGTTGAAATAAAAAAAATTGTTGTTTTGAATGAAAAATACCCCATATATGTTTAAAAGTATAAAAATTGTATTAACACTATTAAAGTACAGGTCTTAAGTATTTATGTTCCACAAATATTTGAGAGTTATGAGGGGGACCCTGAAACTTTTTCTCCCCTGTAGGGGTCCTTGAACCCAAAAAGTCTGAGAACCCCTGCCCTGAACTGTGAGTTGTCTTAACAGCTGAAATTTGCTGAAAGCAGGAAAAGTAGAGAAACGGCAGAAATGTAGACGAAGCTGAACAGAACCTAACGTAGCAGAATAAGCTGAAACGGGCAGAGAATAGATCACAAAATGCTGAAATGAGCAAATAAACTAAAATGAGCAGTTAAAAAAAAGCTGAAATTAGTTCAAAGGAGCTTATCTAGAAGGCACACATTGGCAATATTAGAATAATTCTGACTTAACGTAAAAGAAATGTTTGCGAGAAAAGAGGAAAACACTGACTCTTTCAGGAAGTTTCTGACGTTAAAAACGTGAAGGCGGGATTTGCAATGGGATTCCCACTCCTGGTTAACAAGAACAAACAAAACAAAGTTAGAGACGAGAGCACAGCTGTCACCTGTTTTGATGAGTCAACTTCAAATTAACAGTCTTTAACCAAAAAGATACACTTAACTTTAAAAACCTAAAAATCTGAACGCATTCCAAGTTTGTCCCATCACGCCAATAATAAGCTTTTGATTAAATTACTGTATGGTATTTTATTCAATACAACAAAGACAAATACACAAATCAAGCAAATTTAATTAAATCTGACACACTGGCAATAGAATAAACAAATAAGAAATGACAAAACAACAAACACGAGTCATTCTGTCGGCAACAATATTTGTATGCATTTTGTGATGGCCCGGTCCTTGGTTTGTGTGGTCTCAGCATTTCCTGAGGTTTGGCAGGTTCGAAATCCAAGCAGGTTCGGATCGGGATGCAAGAACATACAACCTGAGACAACTACAACGGGAGTTAACAAGGAAGAAGAAAAAAGGAGAACAGGTAGATTGTTTTTGAAGTGCCAAACAGTGGAATGGGCTGTTCCAAAAGAAGGAACATCAGCTTGGACAGTTAGGTTCTACTTCAAAACACACACAAAAAATTACATTTTTATTCTAAATAAATAATTACTGACACACACACACACACACGCGCGCGCGCACTATGAAAAAATAAGTATTTGATAGGCCTGTCACGATAAACTTTGCTGGGTGATTGTCTCAGAAAATATTGTGATAAACGATAATATTGTTTGAAATTTGACAATACTGTAATTAGTAATTATTGTCAAATGAAGAAATGTTGGTTAATTTGTTTTGCATGTAGTACCTTTTTTTTACCACTGGATGGCAGTATAAGACTGGGTGAAACGAAGGATGGATAGTGAGGGAGCGAGTAGTGTCTCTTTGAGAAAAATGGGAGGGAGGCCCCTTTACGTGACCTGGGCTGTCTCTCCTTCCTGTTTTTCGGTTCTTAGAATGGCGGCAGTAAGTATTGGATCTTCTACCAACCAGCAAGAATTCTGTCTCTCACAGACCTGTTAGCTTTCCTTTAAGAAACCCTTCTATTCTGCACTCATCATTACCTGTAGTAATTGCACTGCTTGAACTTGTTACCTGTGTAAAAGACACCTGTCCAAATTCCAACCTCTCCACCATGGTCAAGACCAAAAAGCTGTCTAAGGACACCAGGGACAAACTTGTAGACATGCACAAGCCTGGAATGGAGGACAACAGGCTAGCAGCTTGGTGAGAAGGCAACAACTGTTGTTGCAATAATTAGAAAATGGAAGAAACGCAAGATGACTCAGTCCATGCAAGATCTCGCCTCGTGGGGTAAGGATGATACTGAGAAAGGTCAGGAATCAGCCTAGAACTACGCAGGAAGACCTGGTCAACGACCTGAAAGGAGCTGGGACCACAGTCTCAAAGAGAACCATTAGTAACACACTACACCGTCACGGTTTAAGATCCTGCAGGACATGCAAGGTCCACCTGCTCACACATGTTCAGGCCTGTTTGAAGTACACCAATGACCATCTGGATGATCCAGAGGAGGCATGGGAAAAGGTCATGTAGTCAGATGAGACCAAATAGAGCTTTGTGGTATCAACTTCACTCTCCGTGTTTGGAGGAAGAAGAAGTTCAACCCCAAGAACACTGTCCCAACCGTGAAGCATAGGTGTGGAAACATCATAATTTGGGGGTGCTTTTGAGCAGAGACAGGACGACTGCACCATATTGAAGGGAGGATGGATGGGGTCATGTATCGTGAGATTTTGTCCAATAATTTGGGGGTGCTTTTGAGCAGAGACAGGACGACTGCACCATATTGAAGGGAGGATGGATGGGGTCATGTATCGTGAGATTTTGTCCAACAACCTCCTTCCCTCAGTAAGAGCATTGAAAATGGGTTGTGGCTGGGTCTTCAGCATGACAATAGCTGTGTTTCCATCCATTTTCATTTCGAATTTTGAGCTACCTCGCAAATATGTAAATACAAATTAATGCAGATCAGAAGTGTTTCCATCTACTGGCTTGAAGCGCTTCTTCCAAGCCGCGCACAGCGTCATTACGTCAGACGTCAGCGTCATTACGTCAGACGTCAGCGTCATTACGTCAGACGTCAGCACTGCGCATGTCTACAGTAAACAGGAAGTAGCGGTTGAAAACAGAACCCGGCCACACATCTCGTCAAAATGGAGAGAATATTTCAGGTACGTGTTGCTATCGGGCGAGTTGTATTTATTCTGTCATGCCAACTAGTTTTAGCGATGTTACATGTTGTCCGGAGCGGAAACAGCTGATCAGTCACGTGACGTGAATGTTCGCTACGGCAGCACGAGTCGGCAAATGTGTTTCCATCTGTCGTTTTGCGCATCTGCTCATTTTCGAAGATCCCAAAAACCACCTCAAGCGAGCGTATAAACTTTTTGGCGAACTTGAGAAAGTAAATACGGATTTTGCCGTTTCCATTAAGCTTTTCTGCTGCGATACTTCAAAATGCGCACCTAGAAACCTTGATGGAAACACGGCTACTGACCCCAAACACAGCCAGGACAACTAAGGTGTGGCTCTGAAAGAAGCATTTCAAGGTCCTGGAGTGGCCTAGCCGGTCTCCAGACCTGAACCCAATAGAAAATCTTAGGAAGGAGCTGAAACTCAATGCTGCCCAGCGAAAGCCCCGAAACCTGAAAGATCTGGAGAAGATCTGTACAGAGTGGGACAGTCCCTCCTGTAGTGTGTCCAAATCTGGTCCAGAACTACAAGAAACATTTGACCTCTGTAAATACAAACAAAGGTTTCTATGCCCAATATTGTTTTTCTATTGTATGAAAAAAAAATCATACAATAAAATTAATTAATTTAAAATTAATTAAATTAATAAAATTAATTAAAAAAAACATACAATGTCTGTCACAGTTGATGTGTACCTACACTAAACATTACAGACCTCTTCATTCTTTGTAGTTGGGAAAACGTAGAAAATCGGCCGTGTATCAAATACTTGTTTTCCCACTGTACATAGACATGGCAGTTTGATACCACAAAAAACTAATTAAAAAATAGCCAATTACCAAAAAACAATTATGTAATAACTTGGAAAATATCTGAAAAAGCCTAATTTTTTATTAATCAAATTAAAATGTCAAACGATGAAAAAAAAGATCTAAATAAACGAAAAGACTGAATTTGTTCTCTTACCGCTGCTGTGGAACATTTTGTGCCACACTGGCTGCAGATATGTGGAAACTGTTTTGGTAGGACCCCGGCCCAGTCTCTAATCTTGCACTCAGTTGGAGGCCTCTTTTGAACCATCACCATCCCAACAGACTGCCCACTGGTAG
>JBBPBX010001369.1:0-11992 GCA_038048925.1 Garcialebias charrua
TATATATATATATATATATATGTATATGTACAGTATATATATGTCTCGTAAAACCTTTGACAGCAGTTTTTATTTATTTATCTTCTTTCAATAACAAAGACATGGTAGAAAGTTTTTCTCCCAGAATGAAGCTCATGAACAAAATAAACGTTCTGGATATCTTAAAAGTCGACAGTTTGTTGAGAAACCTTATCACCATGAATAAAATTCATAGATTCATATACTCTATACATATGTACAGCCGTTAAACACATTTAAAGTTCCCTTCTTCATACTCCTGCATGAATCTGCTTTCCTGACATTTTCAAATATGTAAACCTGACAACCTTTTCTGACCTTTCTGAAAGGACGTCACAGTTAGCTTGAAGTCGGCGTGTTTAGCAAACCCTGCAGAACAGCATCTGTGCATCCAGCTTGCTCATGTGGATAACAAGAAGAAGAAATGCAAAAGGCAACAGTTCTAGTCTCTAAATTGAGCCTTAATTGTTTGTTAGGCAACCTTTCAGAAACCCTTCAATCAGTATCCGTTTCTGAAAACACCCATTTATATGTAACAAACTGAAACTTGCTTTACATTCAGCACAGAACCTCACTGCTGGCGAGACACTTGAGTGCCCTCAAGCAAACAAATGCTCCATCATCTGCCTTTTCCAAACTTTAAATATCTGTGAATGTCAGGAATATTCTCCTCCCTCTTCAGTGCAAGTTCCCGTCTGCAGGCCGAGCCACTGTGCTAAAACCAAGTCTCAAGATGCCAATGTTTCTGTGATCTAGTCCACCGCTAAAAAGCCAAGGTACAGAAGGAAAACATTGGGGCCAATCGATGGCCTGACAAGGCAAATATCAGACTTGGCCATGGGGCAGCGATTCAAAGTGTCTAACAGACAGAAATCATTCTGCACTGAAAAGCTAGGCATGCTAAATGCTAATGAGCTTGTTTGAAAAGGTCTCTGCATCTGGGATTTGTTCAGCCATCAACAGAATACTTTATTCACAGAAAGTAACATACTGTAAACTTTTTTCTACTCATCTGATTCTGTTTGACATAAAATTTAGTTTAAATATCCCAGTTCAATGTACCGTATTTTCCGCCTGATAAGTCTCACCTTTCTATAAGTCGCTTTGTCCAATTATTGGCAATAAATTGGAAAAAATCCATAAACGTGTCGCACCTCTATTTAAGCAGCATCTATTATGTGTCACCACTACGCGGTGCGTCAGCGCGTCATTTGCCATGCTGAAAATGGCGGCCACAGAGCGAGCGAGCACGGAAAGACTTTACAAGATTAAGACGGTAAAAACAATTACTGTACCGGTATTTGTTTGCTGAAAATAATAGCAAAAATGAGCTGAACTTTTCCTTAATAAATGAACGCAATTGTCAAATCAGCTGGATTTAAAAAGTATTTTCGCCACGTGCACGCGCACAGGTGGGACGGCTTTATTTATTTAAAATTTAGCTAAATAAATGCTTTAAAAAATATATTTCTTAGCTGACATTATAGCACAAGGGTTCCTGAGCTTAACCATTCCTTAATAAATTCACGAAATAGTCAAATCAGTTGGATTAAAAAAAGTATTTTGTCATGTGCACGCACGCGGGTGGACGGCTTTATTTCTTTAAAATTTAGCTAAATAAAAACTTAAAATATATATATTTCTTAGCTGACATTATAGCACAAGGGTTCCTGAGCTTAACCGTTCCTTAAAGGGGACCACAGATAGGTTTTTTAAATTTTTATGGTATGTCTGTGGGGTTACCAGACACTGTTCATTCAATTTAATACACAAAATAATTCTTAGATAATCAATTATACCCTTTTTAATTCTGCCATTTTTAACTTTCGTTTTGAACGACCGGTTTATGATAATGAGATATCGTGGCACGCCCTTCAAAGATCTGTTTACATTAACTCCGCCCTCCAAAGGCAGACGAGGATGTCTGAACTCACGCTGAGCTGAACTGGACTGCGACGTATTTATTTATTTATTGTGGGACAAATCAGACGTGTACAAGTTGTCGTGTCATTTTTAATTTTTCCTCTGTAATAAATGTCCAACTCCCTCCCTGACGTCTCCCTCCCTCTCCCTGTGCGCGCGAGCTGGAGGTAGCGGAGCGGATGTCACTCGCGGATACACACACACACACACACATACACACACACACACACACACTCACAGCGGGGCTGTCTTGTTATCCGTGTCCCTCGCTCAGCCGCGCGCTGGGCCCGGCACATACACACACATACACACACACGGGTTTGTCAATGAGGTTTAGCGGTACGTAGTCTGTCCTGCTAATTAGGGGTGGCCGATACTGAGAATTTTGGAATCGATCCGATACCAAGTAAATACTGTGCTAGAATCACATACTTCGATACCGATTCCGATACTTGGGGGCGCTGTTGAGCCGCACAAAATTATAACACTGCCAACAACACAAAAACAATGATAAGAAAACAACTTCTATTGCACAGATGTTTTAATGTCAAATAAAAATGCTCTATCAACTAGCTGCAGCAGCAGTATAAAAAATTGAACAGTGTGAGTAACAAAATATTTGCCCATCACCTCTTTTACAACACACAGTTGTTTAAATAAAAGTCACCAGTGCAAAATAACAAAAAAGCAGCAATGTTACAAAAACATAACACTGTCAAAATCACAAAAACAGTGATAAGAAAACAACTTCTATTGCACAGATGTTTTTTGAAAAAAAAAAAAAACAACAACAAGTCAGTGTTGCAAATAATGTGTAAGGAGCCCTTTGGGCTCTATTTACATGTTGGAAATGACTTAAAGGTTTTTGTTCAGGAACAGTAACATGTTTACATTTTTCCCTTTAATTGCACTTCTTCTCTGTGTCACTAACTGTCCTGCCTTAGAGAAAATCCTAAAATCTGCAGACCGCAGAGTGCGCACTCTCAAATACCTACCTACAGCAGGGGGAGGGGCACAGTTTGCGTGTGTGCCGGAGCGAGCGAGCGAGAGAGCGCGACAACAAAGCATCGATTCCACAGCGCTAGTATCGATTCGATACCAAGTACCACCTTGGTATCGATAGTATCGATACTAGAATCGATACGCCCACCCCTACTGCTAATGACACATAAACCAACACACACACACACACACACAGCAATATGCTGCATCGCTGTTCATTCAAGCCTCCCATCTGAAAACTATCAATTTTAAATCTGCTTAGTGCGCGCTCCATTATCTGGGCCAGGAGGGTCAGAGAGTTAGCTGGCTAGACTCTGACATTTTTAGCCATTGTGCTGACATGAAATCAGAAAAAACAACCGTCAACTCTTTTAGGTATGTAATCTTCAGTATCTTTCGCAGGCATCTTTCCAACAAAGATGCCTGCGAAAGATACTGAAGATTACATACCTAGATCGGATTACAAACGCAGAAGTCTATCGTAGGACACATACCATACCCATGAGCCAAACAATTAAGCTAAGGAAGCTCAAGTTTGCAGGACATGTACTGAGAATGGAAGCACAGAGACTACCAAAGATTGCCTTCAATTGGAAACCACAAGGAAACAGAAAGAGAGGCAGACCCAAACTGACGTGGAGACGATCCTTTGAGAAAGACCTGAAGGTACAGGGCTTCGACCCGAGCACGGTGGAGATGATCGCCAAGGATAGAAATCAATGGAAACAGCTTGCCGCCCAATGCGCTCTCGAGCGCGGGAGGATCTAAGTCTAAGTCTAAGTAAGTAAGTCAACTCTTTTATACTGAAGTGGGTGGAGCCGCACCAGGGGTTGCTAGTTGAGGGCTGGACTCAGGGTTGAGGTGGGTTGTGGCTGCGGTTTGTGACGTCACAAACCGCAGGAAGTGCAAAACGAAGTGTTTCTATCAAAGATAAATAAATCTACTTAGAGTAAATAAACCACTGGGTGCATTTTTTTGGCCTTAGGACTGTTTTTTTATGAAGTAAATACCCAAAGTTGAGTAAAAAAAACATTAAAAAGTGAATTTTGAATATGTGGTCCCCTTTAATAAATTCACGAAATGGTCAAATCTGCTGGATTTAAATTGTTTCGCTTTGACTTCTTCCAAACCATCACGTGCGCTGCGAAAATAAATTATAAATAAATCGAATTTTAGCTCAAAAATCTCATACAGCTAACAGTTTGTAAATGACCACCAAGTAATTACTTTCTGTACAGGTAAGTTTCAACAAAATCTGTCCTGTCGTTCATGAGCTATTTGCAAAATAGTACCCGTTAAAAACACGGAGCTACAAGCTAACCTTAACTAAACAACTAAGCTAACCATGACACATTTATGGTTATAAAACATCAAATTTTATCTTAAACATCTCATAAAGCTAATCAGTTGTAAATGTCCATACAGTGATTACTTTCTGTAAGTTTGATAAAAATCTGTCCTGTGGTTCTTGACTTATTTTGCTAACAAACACAGCTAAGTAGTTCATACCTCCAGAGCAGGAGGCTGGGCAGCGACAGAGTGTGTCTGACCAGAGGAGGCTGCCTTCGGACACATGAGCTGGAAACGGTCGGTGGACTCTCTGGAAGTGTCAGAGCTCCAGAGCAGGAGGCCGGGCTGCGACAGAGTCAGTCTGACCATAGGAGGCTGCCTTCGGACACATGAGCTGGGAACAGTCGGTGTACCCTAATGGACAAAAGTGGTACTGCACCATTTTTTTGCCAAAATGAAAAACTGTCATATCTGAGCCAAAAATTGGTCTAAAAATATGGGGGAAAAATCCATAAACACGTCTCACCTCTTGATTAGTCGCAGGGCATGCAAATTAGGCAAAAAGGTGCGACTTATAGACCGGGAAATACAGTAAGTAAATACTGTACGTACATGGCTGTCAAAATTGTTATAATTTTATTACGGGTACTTGTTTTTATTGTTTACAGTGCATTTGATCTTCAAATAGGTATTAAATATGCCTAGAAAGATTGTATGTCCTAGCTGCATAGTTCCTAAAACCCTTGAATCATCTTTACAGTATATTAATAATTAACAATGTTTTACACTTCAAAAAATACTCACAAAAACTAATTTTTGGTTTGGAACTTAATTTACATTTATAGTAAAAGCAAAACTGAAAAATTGAGTTGATTTTTAGCACAAAAAAAATAAAAAGTGTTAATTCAGGCAAATAGGAATAAATAAATAAAATTAGACATAAACAATTGTTTCAGTCAAAATATCTCAGATTTATTCAGACAGGGAAAAAATACAATCAGTTAAAAATAAAAAACTCATAAATTCTGCAGCAGTTTGCCAACATACTGTATTCTAATGATGAATTGTGCAGAGTGAGGAGTTGCACACACAAAAAAAGGCTTATTTTGATAACCTTATTGCAGAGTTAAAGCTAATGTGTCAATGTTTCATCCATCACTTAGGTCAGATGTGAGTCTAGTCATTTTTCACAGTTCGGCATGTTAAGCCGGTCCAGTTTCAGGTCTCTCTTGTAAACGAGTCACTGAAGCTCAATAGGATTAACCTGTACAGTATAAATAAAGGTTGAATGAAAAATGCCAAAGGATGACCAAATCAGATCTACCGTAACTAAACCTCTATTTTAGGATATACTGTAATAAGTAAAGATGGTATAGCAACTTGTAGAAGATGTTTTACCTGGTTGGCTTTGTTAATAATTTCAGTTTACACTAGAAAATGAGTTTGGTTTCCTAAAATAACATTAATTTGTGCCATAGCAAGCTGATGCTAATAGTGGTTAGTGCCAGATGTTCAGCAGCAACTTGTCATAATTATCCCAAAACACCGATTTGGGGTTGTTCTTTTTAACTCCACTTATAAGGGACTGCCTAAGGCAGCCACCTATTATTATCCACCTGACAAGAGTTTCTTAACTTTACATCTTACTCTTCCGTCAACTTTAATGCGGCCCAAACTGCAATGTGTACCACCATAAATATTATATCGAAACAACCAGCTCGGCACCATGATGTGTGCTATGACTTTTATTGTCATTTTGAGTTACCATGGAAACATAATTTGCAAACAAAGACGCCATTTTTCTCATTTAAAATACATGATGGAACTCTAAAATGGTTGCCATGCGGCAGTGCCCAAGTTTCTCCAGGAACTTTGTAGCTCTAGTTCAACTAATTATTCTCTTTAATCTAGTTTTGGGTGGCAAACATAACGAAAGTTACTACTGTAACTACGGTTCTATGAATCCCGGATGACCGCCAGAGGCGGTGCTTAGCACTGAATGATCATTCTTGCGCATGCGCAGGTCGAGCACAAATAACATACCATGCCATTTTATTTATAAAGCACTTTAAATAGGAACAAGTCCAAACCAAAGTGCTGGACAAACAAACAAACAACAGGCAACACACACAGTGAAGTACAACACGAAAGACATAAAAACATTGCAGATCATAAATAAAACGATCAAATACAAATCAGCTGGTGTTGAAAGCAACAGAGTAGTAGTGAGTTTTTAACCGGGATTTGAAAACTGCGAGGGAGGGGGCCTGTCTGACAAGTAGTGGTAACTCGTTCCAGAGTCTTGGGCCTGCTACAGAGAAGGCCCTGTCACCTCTGCGCTTAAGGCGAATTACTGGAACACTTAAAAGTACCCGGTCCTCTGACCTCAAAGCACGTGGTGGGACATATGGGTGTATCAAATCCGAGAGATAGGCAGGGGCGGGGCTGTTCAGTGATTTGTAGACGTACAGGAGAATTTTGAACTGGATTTTAAGATGAACCGGTAGCTAGTGCAGGGAGGCCAAGACTGGTGTAATGTGCTCTCTTTTGCGTGTGCTGGTTAAAAATCGGGCTGCAAATGACAACAAAGTCACCCCGTGACCTGCCGGGGACCCACATGACTCTATATAGGCGCGTGGTACCCAGTGTTCCAATCCCTCAAACTTCTCGCAAAAGCAAGGATTCCAAGGGACCAAGCACTCTGGCGGTCATCCAGGATTCATAGAACTGTAGTTACAGTAGTAACTTTTGTTCTATTTCATCCCTCCTGACCGCCAGAGGCGATGCGTAGCACTAGATGACTTAGGCCAACATGGTCACGAGGAATCGGCAACGTTCAAGGAACGACTACCACGCCACTCACCTATATGTGATGGAGAGGTCTGTTGCTACAGAACTCCTTGCAGAGGATGGGGCACAGCCACATTCACCCTGTAAAACCGAGTAAAGATACTCAGTGATGTCCAGGAGGCCGTGCGGCATATAATGTCCAATGGTACCCCTGTCATAGCAGCAAACGAGGTCGACATGCCCCTCGTAGAATGGCACTTCACTCCCGTTGGCAGTGGTCGGTCCTGCAAGGCATAAGCTTTGGAGATCAAGACCACAACCCAGTGTGCAAGTCATTGCTTAGAAAGTGCCTGACCTTTCTGTGAGCCAGCGTAGCAAACAAAAAGGCAATTTGTTCTCCGGAAGGGTGCCGTAGCATTGATATATGCCTCAAGGGCACGAACAGGGCACAGATGTTTGGAAGAACCTCCGGTGTCCAACCAGGCAAGATGGAACGGTTGGGTACTACTTGCTGGCAGGGACACTTTAGGCATAAAGGCCACATCAGGCCACAGCATGACACCTGACCCATCAGGGTTCCACCGGCAGCAGGGCTTGGCTATCGAGAGAGCCTGCAATTCCCCCACGTTTTGCGGAAACCATTGCCAAAAGGAATGTCGTCTTCAGTGAGAGCCATTTGAGGTCAGCAGATGCTAGGGGTTCAAATGGAAGGGATCGAAGAGCCTCAAGCACCAGAGAAAGGTCCCATGCTGGTGCCACAGGCTGGTTGGGTGGGTGCAAATGCAGAGCACCTCTCACAAACAGTGCAACGTCCTTGTCTCGGCCCACCGAACAACCATTCAGGCCGATATACCAACAGGAAATGGCAGCCACATATACCTTCAAGGTAGATGGGGACCGTCCTCGATCCAGTAATGCTTGCAGGAATGTCAGTATGTCAGAGACTGAACATTGCACCGGATCCTGCCCTTTGTCGTGGCACCAGGTCACAAAAGCCACCCACTTATTAACATAGATGGCCCACGTGGATGATGTCCACGCATTAGCCATTGTACGTCCTATCGACCCGGCGTATCTTGAAAAAATGGGTCCCAGCTCTGCAGGGGCCAGACCCAGAGTTGGAGTGGGTCCGGTTTGGGGTGCAAAATCCGACCGTCCAACTGGGAAAGAAGATCCCTCCTGGAGGGGAGACGCATCGGCAAGCCGGAGCTGAGCTTACGTAGCAGAAGGGAACCAAGTCTGTACTGGCCAGTCGGGGGCCACCAGCAGAACCTTGTGCCCCTCCTGACAAATCCGTAGGAGGGACTGAAAAAGTAGGCTGAATGGTGGAAAAGCATAAAGGAAGGTTCGGGGCCAGGCGTGTGCCAGCGCAGCGTGGCCCAAAGGGCCTCTGTTGCCCAAGGAGAACCAAAGGGGGCAATGAAATGCGACCCTTGAGGCAAAGAGGTCCACGTCCGCTCTGCCGTAGACCGTCCAGATCCTCTCCACCACCTCTTGGTGAAGTGTCCACTCTCTTGGGAACGGCTTCTGATGAGACAGAAAATCTGCTGGTACATTCTGTAGCCCCGGGATGTAGGTTGCTCGGAGGCTGGCCAAGCATGGAGCAGCCCAGGTCAGAAGTTGTCGAGTCCAGCAGAACAGTTTCCTTGACCTGGTTCGCCCCTGGTGGTTGATGTGAAAAACCACAGTGGTGTTATCTGACCTCGCCAGCACATGCTTCCCCTGCAAGCCTGGAAGAAAACTCAGAAGGGCCAGAAGCACAGCCTGTAATTCCAGGACATTGATGTACTCCCTGCTCTGCCGCTGGGACCATGTCCCCTGTGCCACGTGACCCGGCCAGGTGGCACCCTGGCCCGTGGAAGATGCATCCATAAACACAACTTCCCGATGGCACGGGAGAGAACTGAGTGGGACTCCCGCAGTCATAAACATCCTCACCCTCTATCGGGACAGAAAGTGGAGACACTGAGGGCCTACCCGAAGTTTTCTGAGATAATGGGTGTGCTGTGATGAGTCTAAATTTAGGCATTTAAGCCACATCTGAAGGAGCCGTAACGATAGCAGCCCCAAGGGCACCACGACGGATGTAGCCATAAGCATCCCTAGAAGTCAAAGGTACCTCACCAGAGGTGGCGCCATGTTGCGCCTGAAGTCTGGGAGCATGGTCAATATACTGTCGACCCGCTGGGGTGACGGGCAAGCAGTCATTGAGATGGAGTCCATGGCAATGCCCAGGAAGATGGTCTCCTGTGAGGGAGTCAGATTGCTTTTCTCCATGTTCACCTGGAAGCCCAAGTGTCCCACATGCTGGAGCACTAATCGGGTATCCCGAACTGCCTGATCCCGTGTCGCGGCACGAATGAGCCAATCGTCCAGATACGGGAGGATCTTTAGGCCTCGCGCCTGTAAAGGGGAGAGGGTTGCCACGACGCATCGGGTGAACACCCTGGGAGACAGCGAAAGACAGAATGGGAGGACCCTGAATTGAAAGTGCCGTCCTTGAAAGACAAAATGAAGAAACCGCCAATTGGGTGGCGCGAATGGGACATGGAAATAAGCATCCCTGAGATCTATGGAAGTGAATCAATCACCCAGGGAAATCGTCCGCAACACGTCCTTGGTGGTCAGCATGCAGAAAGGCATGACCTTCAAGTAGACATTCAGGTCCCTGAGGTCCAGAACCGGACATAGACCCCCAGACTTCTTCGGAACTAGAAAATATGTGGAATAAAAGCCCCCTGGATCCAGCAGGGGGTCCACAGACACCATACCTCCCTTGACCATCAAGGTGCAGATTTCTCTGTTCAGTGCCTGCACCTTCACCGGGTCGTGGATTACAGTCATCCTGACTCGGCCAGGGACGGGTGGCCGGCGGCGGAATTGAAGACGAAACCCCGGGACAGAGTGGACAACACCCACAAGTCCGAGGTGTGGGAAGCCCAGTAGTTGAGCTGTCCCGGGGTAAAATAACCGACCGTCAGCCCTAAAGCCTCATCTGTGAGCCCCCCCGACCCCTTGAAGGCCTGAGAGGATGCCGGCCAGACTGTGCCGCTTGAAAGGGGTGAGATGGCCTGGTCCCATCTGGGTCACAAGCCTAACTTCTCCAAACTGGAGCAGGTCTCCGGGCCGATCTCCGACCCTGTGTTAGGTGTTGAGGCTCAATGGAAGGTGTTGGGCAGCACGGTGGCACAACTGGTAGAGCTGCTGCCTCTCAGCGAGAAGGTTGCTGGTTCAAATCCCGGTCCGGGGCCTTTCTGGGTGGAGTTTGCATGTTCTCCCCGTGCATGCGTGGGTTTCCTCCGGGTACTCCGGTTTCCTCCCACAGACCAAAAAACATGCTTGTTAGGCTGATTGGTGACTCTAAATTGACCCTAGGTGTGAGTGTGAGAGTGGATGGTTGTTTGGTGTGAGTGAGACAGGTCCCTCTTGTAAATGAGTCCCCGTGACTCAACGAGGCTAGCCTGTATAAATAAAGGTTGAATGAATGGAAGAAGGAGACGGGAGCGAAGACCTCCGTGAAAGACCCGCTACTGTCCAAGAGCTAGCTGGTTGGTGACCGCGTCTGTGAAGCCCTGCCAGTTGCTGCCTTGTCCAAGACGCCGGAGCCGTTCGGTCCAAGGCGACCAGTGCTGCAGAGCCAAAAAGTTCCCCTGGAACTACAGGTAGGTCCCAGAGGGTTCTCCTGCAAGGCTCAGTGAGTAGTGACTGCGCCAGCCAGACCTGGCGGCGAGCACGCACCAGCGTGGAGAGTGTACGGCCAATCTCCCTCGTCATGAAAGCAAAGACCTGCAGAGATGCATCAACCAGGCCTTGCGTGGAGTAGGCCAATGGAATAGATTCCAAAGAGGGAGACAGGGCCAGCATAAGATGAGAAAGAGAGTTCCCAATCCGGCCCATGCGAGCCCGAGAATCATAGGCCTTGCAGAGAAGGTCATCAGTAACATGGCACTAAAGCCATGGACAACGGGCATTGGGCCGCAAGGCCTCATCAGGTGGGACAATAAGAGAGGCAATGCTCTGTTCCACCATAGGCATCTGCCCCAAGCCAACCTTGGGTATCTCCTGCATGTTCACCAGGACCCTGCCATCGCTTGTCAGATGCGAAAACGCCTTGGTGTCAGACCAGCAAGCATGTAGTTCCCGTATATACTCCTCCGAGGGAGGAACCACAAAGGCAACCTCTGATCTACTGCATCTGAAGAATGCGCTGGAGGCTGCAGGCTGGGCCTGAGGGGCACCAATCTGTAGACGGGCAAGAGCCGTTCGAATGGTGGCTGTCACAGACTCCTCCGTATCATCCTCGGAGGCAATGGAGCCAGACCCAGAGGCCCCGGAGTCCAGCTCCGGAAGGTCCTCACAGAAATGGGTGCCAGAGGCCGCCACCGAAATAGCATCGTCACCAGTGACTGATGCTTCATCCCACTCGGGAGGGAGCACCCTGTCTCGAACCCCATCCTGAAAGGACTGGAGGAGGGTCTTCATGTGGGCCAGTTCGGTAGTGAGGTGATCCACTCTCGTGGATAACCTCCCTGCATCGGGCCGTCTGGCTCGCTTCGCCGGCAGCGAAGGCGTAGCCACAGCAGGCCGCTTGCCCATCACCTCACTCGGCGGAAATGGGCTATGCTGTGCAGTGCCCGTCCAGTCGGTAGGCTGCTCCAGCGCAGCCAACCGATCCAGTCTGACCGACCGGGGCATGACGCGACAGTTGGGGCATGACGCGACAGTTGGGGCAAGCGTCATCTGACAGCGCCTCCCGGAGATGTCCCACACCGAGACAGGAGGGACACAAGTCATGCCCGTCCTCAGGCTGAAGCGGGGCCAGAAAAGACGAGCAGCACAAATTTTCCAGCATCATACTGCTCAAAAGTGTGATCAGCCCGTCACCAACAGAAGTCAACACGAGCAGAAAACGTCACTGGCGACTTCGTTGTAGGAAAAAAAACACCCATGTAGGCTACAAACTTAGCGT
>JBBPBX010001369.1:31054-71455 GCA_038048925.1 Garcialebias charrua
ACCTGTCAGGTAAATCTTATTCAATTGTCTCAGTTCGGTTCAATGTGGGGAAGACTGCAGACACAACAATTGGCTGGAAGACCATCATTGATACCCTCCATAGGATGGGTAAGCCACAAAAGTTCATAGCTAAGGAGACTGGCTGTTCACAGAGTGCTGTGTCCAAGCATATCAATGGAACGTCTGGTGGAAGGACAAAATGTGGCAGGAGAAGATGCAGCAAAAGAGATGACTGTGGGCTTCAGTGGATTATCAAACAGAGAAGATTCCAGAATCTGGCAGAAATCCAGACAGAATGGAATGAGATGGGAGTCAAAGCTTCAAAAACCACCACATTCAGATGCATCCGGGAGATGGGCTTCAACTGTTGCGTTCCTCTGTCCTCTTTTCGATTAAAGTAAAGTATGCCTTTCATTTGGAAATCAAGGTCCAAGGGTTTGGAGGAAGAAGGGTGAGGAACAGAGCCCATATACTGCTTGAGGTCCAGTGTGAAATATCCACAGTCAGTCATGATTTGGGGTGCAATGTCTGGTGCAGGTGTTGGTAACTCTGCTTTCTTAAATCCAAGGTCACCGCAACAGTCTACCAGAATGTTTTAGAGGACTCCATGATTCCTTCTGCTGAAGATCTGTATGGAGATGCAGATTTCCTCTTCCAGCAGGACCTGGCCCCTGCCCATGCCGCTAGAAGCACCAAAACCTGGTTTGATGCCCATGCCACAGTGCTAGACTGGCCAGCCAACTTGCTGGACCTAAATCACATTCATCCAATCAGGTGTAGTCCTTTAGTAACGCCTTTTTTTTTTGTCCATTCAGGTGTGGCCCTTGAGATACGCCTTCCTTTGGGAAGTACCTGTTCGTGTGCAGACATACCGACATACCGACTTGTAGAAAGATATACTTTTTAAAATCTTTTTATTTTTACTTAATTGAACTATTGAACAACATAACAGCACAAAAGAACACAAGAACAAAATTCCAAACGACAATCTCAAATTACAATATGATTTATGTAAACGTAAAAAAAATCCTCTTCCATACCTCTTAAGGTCAATATATACACAGACAAGTTAAAATATTCAGCACAAATTTAAGTATAAGTAACATTAGTATCAGAGAATTAGCAAATAATATGATAGAAGTAAAATCTAAACAGAACTATTTATCTAACATTCTCAATAACTACTCATATAATTTGTTAGAAGGCTATATTATCTGAGCGAGGTATAATTTTTGGCTTGTTCCTGTCTTTTAAGGAAACCTAATTCCTAAGAAGAGAAACAAAAAATACTAAACCTCCATAAGCTTGATGAAATGGACATCTAAAGGGTCAAAGGAGCTTTTATTAAATCAAGAGTGAGATGGATTGAGGAGGGAGAAAAAAACAGTGCCTACTTCTGTAATTTGGAAAAACGAAGACAACAACAAAGTATTATTAAATCATTAATAATACGTGATGTAGGAATCAATAATGAAACATTAATATAAACAGAGATCTTTAAATTCTATAACAACTTATACACCTCCAAATTCTCTGAACAAAAATGTCACAGTTTCCTTTCACCAAATTGAAACTTTTGTTCCTAAAATAGAAGATAATTTCAAACAGACTTGTGACAACAATATCCCAATAAAATAACTTAATAAGGTGGTTAATCGCTTATCATTGAACAAAGCATCTGGTCCGGACAGTTTCACAGGGAACTTTTATAAACATTTTTGGGAAGACCTCAACATATTACATCTACCGGTAGTTATTACAGATTTTTTTTAAATTATATTCTACCTCACGATGAGACAAGGAATTATCATATCTATCCCCAGACAAGATAAGGACGTGGAGGTTATGCACCATAACCAATGTTCTCTGAAGAAAGGGAACAAGGTGCAACACATAAATATGGGAATTGCGCCCCCGCGCAATTCACCTGAAGAATTACAACACGCCTTTTAAGGCCAGTGAGACTTCAGCGTCACCAAGGGTCCTGCCCCCTTGGTATAAATGACGTTGCACGTCTCATGTCCGCCATCTACAAGCACTTCGCCGAGCTTTAGCATTGGAGGGGCCAATTTGTGTTGCACCTTGCATTGGTTATGGTGCATTACCTCCAGTTCCCTTTCAGTCAGTTCACTGCGGTGCAACACATAAATATGGGAACTTACCCTCACGCCCAGGAAATGCATGTGAGAACTTATGCCTAGTACCCACTGCCCCCTTTGTCGAGCGGCCGAAGCGGCCGGATAACACCGGTTTACATTCAAAGTCTATGGAGGAGACGCGTGGAGTCACGGCGAACAAGGAAGCGGCGCGATTCAAGTGATCGAAGCGGCGCGGGGGCAGCTTGCACACGCACGCGCGCGTCGCCGTCGAGCCGCCGACGTCCCAAATGTTGATCTCTGGCGGCTCGACGCATCCGGCAAACAGTCGGGAGAGCCTCGCTATCTGATTACACAACCACAACGGGACTTTTTTCGGACTTTTAAAACTCACCGGATCCAGCCTCCAGGAATTGGAACCAAACTCCGGTAAGAAACGTGGCATTTTTACAGTTGCTGCTGACAGGCTGCTGTCCTCTCCAGTGTAGATCACCCCAAACATAAAAAAAAGTTTTAATCTCATCGAAGACCGTCGGAGGTGCAGTTAAAACAACAACTGAACCCGGAAAACAAGCCAGAGACCCCTCCCTCTGCTACCCCCTAGTGTACGTCATCAGACGGTGTTCAGTGGTTCAGTGGGACCGTGACCAGCGGCCAAAAGGGGACGGCAGGCGCGTTTCGAGTTGTGCAGTGGGTACTAGGCATCAGGCCTAATTAACAGGCGGCATTGTGCTGGCTCAACTCTCTTGAGCAGAGAGTACAGCTGTGTGATGTCACATGTTGTAACGTCCAGGCTGTAGTGTTTTATGAACGTGTTAGGAGGTGTCCAGTTTGCACCAGCACAAATGTCTGCAACTGAAACACCCTTAAACAAGGCCCATGAGATAGCCAAACCTCGGGTTGAGTGAGCATGAATCCCTCTGGGTGCCTGCTGACCTTTACGGCTGTATGCTCTCGATATGGCCTCCGTAACCCAGTGAGAGAGGCACTGTTTTGATAAGGCCCTGCCTGCAGCAGGCTTAGCAAAGCATACAAAGAGCTGGTTGGACTTCCGGCAGCTTCCTGTCCTCTCCATATAATTGCTCAAAGCCCGTACGGGGCAGAGCACTTTCAAGCGTCTCTGTTCTTCAGTTAGAACAAGAGGAGGAGGAAAGGCAGACAGTTCAAAACCCAGGCTTTTGTAGTCCAGAGTTGGGACTTTAGGCACATATGCAAGGTTTGGGCATAATGTGACCTTTGACCCATCATGAGCAAACTGGATGCATAGATGGTGAATTGACAGTGCGTGGAGGTCACCCACGCGCTTTGTAGAACACAGAGCTAAGAGGAGCGCTGTTTTGTAAGACATTAAATCCATCTTAATGCTCTGTAATGGCTCAAAAGGTGGTCCGCAGAGAGCGTCCAGTACCAGTGATAGGTCCCATTTAGGAGCAAAAACTCTACATGGAGGCCTTTTTCTTAACACTCCCTTCATGAACCGGTTCATAAGGGGATGGGCACCAGGTGATTTTCCACCCCATCCCCCATGACACGCTGAAATAGCGGACAAAAAGACTTTAATTATAGAGGACCGACCCTTTTCTAACAAATCTTGCAGAAACGTGAGCTGGAATATGAGATGATATTCCTCTCCAGTCACCAGGCCTCAAACACCCGCCACTTCAGGACGTAAAGTGTTTGTGTTGATTCCGCACGTGCACTCTGTATTGTGTTTATCACATTACTGGGTAGGCCTGAGGCCATTAGTTTGTCCCTCTCAGGGGCCAAGCCCACAGCTGCCAGAGTTCTGGACGTGGATGCCATATCTGCCCGTGGGCTTGCGACAGGAGGTCTCTGCTCACAGGCAGCTGCCATGGTGCTCCAGCCAGCAGTGCTATTATTTCTGCAAACCAGGCTCTCTTTGTTCACCTTGGAGCAACCAGGATTAGCGAGAGGGCCTCTCTGCGCACGCATTCCAGCGTTGCCTGGATCAAAGTTACAGGTGGGAAGGCGTAATAGCGCCTCGTTGCTGGCCACTGGTGGGCTAAAGCATCCACTCCTAGAGATGCACTTGTGTCCTGTATTGAATAAAACATAACAAGGTGAGCATTTTCCCTGGAGGCGTTAAGATCTATGTCTGCCCTTCCGAATCGTGCCCAGATCTGGTCCACTATTCATGGGTGAAGACGCCATTCTGAGGGGAGGGGCGCGCTTCTTGAGAGTGCATCGGGTCCATCCGCCCCGTAGTTCAATATCCCTGGTACGTGAGTTGCCCTGAGTGACAGCAGACGTTAACTGCTCCATATCAGCAGTTTCTGGGTCAAACGAAGGAGGGGAAGGGAGTGAGTGCTGCCTTGCCTGTTGATAGGGATGGGAATTGTTAAGAAATTATCGATATCGATTCCTTTATCGATATCATTTATCGATTCAATTCCTTATCAATTCTGTTAACAATTCTCATTGAGTTAGAAAAAAATATATAGTACACCATTTGTGTGCATGAAGTATTTAATGCTCTTTCACCAGAACAAAAATAGAACTTTTATGAAAAAATAATTCCTAATTAACATTACCGTATTAAGGGGCTGTCCATGGTTGGAATGGGTGAAAGGCTTCTATACAGTTGGACTTCTGTCTCTTCCTCAAAAAGTTCTTCTAGGGTTGTCTCTTTTTGCTGCTTTACAGGAGGCATCTGAAATTATTGACATAACCACAAGATTCAATTTTAAAATAAATAGTGTAATAATCCATGCAATCTATCATCTTTCATTACAAAAAACAAAACTTACATAGTTATCATCTTCATCCTCTTCTGCCTCCCTCTGTGTCTCTCCCTGGACCCAGCTCTGCCAGCTTCAGAAGAAATTCACCATTAAAAACACTGAGCAGCAAGAAAAGCTCTCACAACAGAAAGAGGCTACAATGAAACACACTGAACAAAAATATAAAACAACACTTTTGTTTTTGCTCCCATTTCTACGGTGGCATTTTTAGGTCTGTTGTGTGTTAATATCGTCATCCTGAAAGCTAAGTGTGCTAGCAACAGCCTCTGAGCCAGCCAGACTCCGGCAATCCTCGTCAGCTAAATGTTATTACATGAGATGGAGATTATTTATAAAATACAGTGGAAGCAGTATAGCTAAAAGGTAACAAGTGAAAGAATTTGACGTTACCTGCTGTAACATTTACAACGGAGGTGGACGCTTTCTCTCCACTTCCTTCTCCTCCAAGCAGCGTGTTAAAAACGGTACATTTCTTCAAAATCAGCGCATGCCGAGTGGCCAAATCTTCTGCATGTTCGACGTATTTCCTCCCTTTATCGTAATGGACGCGTTGCATGCGTTACAAGTAGTCCTGGTCTCATCTTTTTTCGTGAAATGAAGCCAAACGCTTGAGCGCTTCCTCCGCGACGCCATTTTGAACATAGATATCATATATAGACACCACCACCACTCGTCTCGGGCGCGGCGCATGTCTGTGATGTCAGCGCTTGAATACGTCACCACCATGAGTCTACAGAACCGGTAAGCTGAATCGTTAAGACATGCATCCTACAATTCCATGGAATTGGACTATTAAGAACCGGTTCTCTAACAGAACCGGTTCTCGGTTCCCATCCCTACCTGTTGATGTGAGCGATCGCGCACGTGTTGTCTGATCTTATCAGTACATGATGTTGTGAGACCAGACCCCTCCTGTAGAAATGTTTCAGTGCCAGGAACACAGCCCTCAGCTCCAGCTGATTGATGTGGAGTCTCGCCTCCTGCTGAGACCACATTCCTCTGACGTGCTGGTTCCTGCAGATTCCACCCCAGCCAGACTTTGAGGCGTCTGTGGTGACCACTATTCGAGACAAGTCCCGTCCGAATGGAACACCACAACTGAGCACTGCAGTGTCCCTCCAGGGCTGCAGGGCTCTTAGACAGGCTGAGCTGATCCTCATACCCCCCATTTGTTGCGGGGGGCGAGCTGCTGCTGCGCGTGAAAACCAAATCTGAAACGGGCGCATATTTAATAAACCCAGAGGAATCGAGATTATTGCAGCTGCCATAAGACCCAGAAGATGTTGATACAGTCTGAGTGTCAGCACTTTGTTGTGCTGGAACATGGCCAAGCACTGTTGGAGGTCTGTTATTCTCCTCTCTGACAGTCTCGCTCGATACAGAACAGAGTTCAGTTCTAACCCCAAGAAAACAATGTTTTGGGTTGGCGACAACTGACTTTTTCTTGTGTTCATCAAGAAGCCTAAAGATTTTAGGTGTGACATTACCAGAGCTGTGTGCATCTCTGCTTGCTCGCGTGAGCTCGGTAAGATCAGCAAGTCATCTAAATAATCCAACGTTCTGATGCCCTGCTCCCTTATGGGTGCCAGAGCTACCTCTAGGTATTTCGTGAATACTCTCGGTGCTAATGAAAGGCCAAAAGGTAGGACTTGATATTCGTACGTCACGTCCTCGAACGCAAAACTTAGGAATTTTCTGTGTTTGGGCAGGATATTTTTGTGGAAATATGCATCCCTCAATTCCACACTGAAAAACCAGTCTCCTGGACGTACAGAGTGAATCACCTGGCGCAGAGTCAACATTTTGAACTTGAATGACCTCATTCGTTTGTTCAAACGCCTCAAATCCAAAATCGGATGCAGGCCTCCGCCCCTCTTTGGAATGACAAAGTATCTGCTGTAGCAGCCTTTGTTTCTCTCCCGAGGAGGAACTACTCTGATTGCTCCTTTCCGTAGGAGTGAGCGTATTTCCTCTCTCAATGTGGGGGCACGAGCCGGGCTCATTGTTGACATTATCACCCTAGGGAACGGCGTTGGCCATCTGCAGATTTGAAGTCTGTAAGTGGACTACGGTTCCCATAACCCATTGCGACGGAGCACACGCTGACCATGCTCTCGCGTGAGCAGCAAATCTGGGAGACGTGTTCGCTCAAGAGTTCAGTTGTTTGCACTGAGGTGGGTGTGTGTACGTGACACCCCTCGCTGTCTCTGCCTGAGGGCTTGTGTGGCCCCCAGGTAGACAGGGTTTTAATGGGAGCGTGGGGTCAGACGGCCCCTTAGCTCTACCTGTGGGCTCATTGGGCCTCCTTGTGGACGGAGTCTTATTAGAGGTGGGCCGTCTGCATGCACAAGATGGCTCCCTGACCTCTTTATTGACTGGTTTCATTAAAAAATGGTTGGACTCCCCCTTTAATGCTGAGTCGTGACACAGAACATTTTGGGCACTTTGAGCATTTATTCTTGTTTGCATACAATAATTTCTCTTTATTACACAAACAGAGGAGCGTGTTTTGTGCGATAATGTACTTTTTCTGACCAGTTAATCAGGGTTTCTTTACCACAGAAACTGGTGACAATTGTTCGGCTTTTCTTTTTCCCAATGGGTGAAAATGCCTTGACTGTTGCAGGGGCAGCTTTAAAATTAGGCTGGCTTCTGCTTTCTGTCTTGCACCGTCGAAGAGGTTCTGGGCTGACCCGTCTGCCTTGGGACAAACCTGTGCTTCGACCAGGCTTGTTGAGGAGCGCGTCCTCACTGTTCTGAGGCAGATGCTGACCACTGCTCCGTTTCGAGCGTTGTCTCTTCTGTGCCGGGCGTCTGGGGAGAGACTGCTGGCGCTGCTGTGAGCCTCTATGGCCGCTCGAATCTCTGGTTTGTGAGAAGTGCCTCCTGGGCGTGCCCTCGCGTAGGGCTTCTTCCTGTTTCCTCCTTGGTCGCACCTGCTCTGGATCTTCTCATGGGCGCCACCGAATAAGCCCGAGGGCTCTACGGCCTGATGGAGGAAGGATGAGCATTGGCTCTCTGAGTTCGGTCAGCGTGAGCCACAAGTGGCGTTGTGCAGTCACCGTTTCGACCATGCACTTCTCCTGGAAGATGGCTACTGTGCCTGTGAGACGGAGGATGAAGTCTGCCAACCTGCGTGCCTCTTCCAGTGCCTCTGCTGCCTTTCTCTTTGATGTCGTCTGCTGCAGCTCTTGTAGCTTCTAGGCCTGGTAGGTCTGTAGCATGGAGGCCGCATTTAGTGCTCGGGCTGCTAGGCCCTGAGTGCGGTAGCTTTTCTCAAACTGCAGTGCCGTGAGACGGCATTGTCTGCTGGGGAGCGTTGGTTTGGTGCCAGGCGTTTTAGGCGCCAAGTGTGCTGCCAGGGTCTCATCCATTTGAGGCATGTGTGCCAGGCCCGCTGTTTCCATACCCTCGACGTCCAGAAACTGGGACAGAGGTAGAGTTAAAGGTGCTCTGGGTGCTGACCATGAGCGGGTCAGCTCAGTCAGGAAGTCAGGAAATAAAGGCATCCTGTGTCTCACCGCAGCCTGTTGCTTAGGCAGAAAGTAGTTGCCCGCCAGCCTCGTTAGCTGTTGTCATGGTGGGAGTTCCGGCCATGACACCTTCAGTGTCTCAGCTGCCCTGCGGCAAAGCTCGAATAGAGCTGGAGTGGAGCCGTTTGACGGCTGGTACCGCTGCAGCTCCCTGTGAGGAGTCTTCGGCCTCCCCTTCGTCGTCTTGTTCTGCCTCTTCGTCCGTCAATTCGCCCGAGGCTGTCAGCGAAATTTCGACTGCTTGCAACATGTCCCTCGTGTCGAAGTCGGTCCCAGTGTCCCCTTTGTCTTCCCCGGGGTGGAGGATGTCCATCCTTTCGCCCCAGCTCATCGCGCCACTGTCCTCCATTTCATCCGCCTCTAGCTCAGTCGTAGGCGTGAGCACTTCGGATAGGAGCGGGTCTCTTGCCGCGTTGGAGCTGCCCATGGCCTTGGCCACAAACTCTACACGACGCCACCGCACCGTCTCACGGAGCTGGCTGCAGTGAGAGCACAACTCCGGGGATTCCAACGCTGCTTGATATGAAGCATTCCCAAGCACATGGGGCAGGCTTTGTGCATGTCCGACGCCAAGATAAAGAAGCCACATGCGCTCGGGCAAGGCCAAGACCCGGAGCTTCCCGGTCTGCTCGCCTTGTTTGTGTTCTTTGTCTTCTTCTTGCCTTTCTCTGGAGCCATGGCGAGAGAAGGTGTCGAGTGGAAACCAGTTATCGTTGCTAAACAGGTTTGAAGAAATATCTTGCTGTGCTGTTCAGAACTTCTAGGCTGCCCAGTTAGCTAGCTAGCTAAACAGGGAAGCGCGTGGTCCAGTTAACGATGCTAAACAGGTCTTCGACGAAACAGCCAGTTAGCCAACTTTTAGCTATGCTAAAAAAACATTGGCGAGACTTCGTTAGCGGAGCTAAACAAAGTCACGCAGGATAAAGTCTTCCAGTGACGCCCTGCGTAGGGAGCGAGCTCACCTCCGGTCGGGCGGTTCAGTCACTCGAGACGGTCCTGCGAAGTTCAGGTTGAAGTGAGGTGAAGTGCAATAAGATGGTGGACGTGAGACGTGCAACGTCATTTCACGTCCGGATTTTCGCACGGGCTTACAGGGGCTGCAACCCTGGGCCCCAGAATTTTGGGGGCCCCGGAGCCTCGGGGGCCTCGCCCCCTGTTTTGTTTTTTTTGGTGAACGGATAGTGTCAGAATTTAACCAATGACTAAGATGATTTTGTCAGCGCCGTTCAAAAATGTTCTAATTTGTTCTGTCAAACGTCCATCTTGAATGATTGCTTATTATTGGTCCAGTTTTAACTCATCATACGCATTGGGGGGGGGGGGCGTCATTTGACGCTGGTCAATTTTTTTTTTTACAATGGCAGACAACAGGAAATAAATACGACAGCGGGTGAGTGTGGCTGCTCTACTCTCCATCCACCGGAGCTGGAAATGGCAAACAGTGGACACGTGAAATATGAGTGTTGGTATTAAATGTTTACTGACTAACTTTATCAATTTTTATGTTACGACTTAATCAACACTTGTTAGTTACACACAGTGGTGGGCCTCCAACCGCTAGGGAGCGCTAAAGCGCTAATCCACTTATAGCGGACCTAAACTATTTGTTAGCTTTACAGCGGATTGACTAACTTTTATAATTCATAAGCGGATTTGTGCTATTTTTATTTAAAATGCAGTACCGCTAATAACTAATTATCTATCAGTAAAAATGAAAAAAACTTATTTACGAGCTCGGACGACTGCTAACAGACTATATCCTGTCAGCGCCGGATGTGGTCCGTGACAAAAAAGCGTCCCCCTCAGTCTCTTGGTGTGTGCTCTCTCTCTAGCAGTTAGCAGCCAGTGTGTTACTCTGCAGCCTTATTGCTTGTTTTCGAAGAGTCAGACGAAGACTTTTTAACATGGAGGGTGAACTTGTGGATGTTTCTCAGCGGCCTACGCGACGCGTCTGGATTTTAAAAAGAAGTTCGCCATTAGCACTCTTCAAAATGGCGTCCGCGACGGCCACAGAAGCCAGGATTTTACAACAAAACACGGTAAAACAATTATTTCTTTGCTGAGAAAAAATATATTTCATAGCTGACGTTATAGCACAAGTTTTTCTGAGCTTGAGAGTTTCACGAAATGGTCAAATCTGCTGGATTTAAAAAAGTAGTTTGTCATTAGCACTCTTCAAAATGGCGTCCGCGACGGCCACAGAAATTAAGAACATAAAATAGCTGACAGGGCAGCAAACTTACATACTCAGGGAATCACAAGGAACTCAGGAGACAGAGGCAACAGGAGACAATGCCAGGACAACGATAAACACAGAGATACAGACTTATTTTTGATTTGATTTGATGTTTATTCATTCATTTTAAAAGAACAATACAAAACAGTTTCATCAGATACAAGAATACAAGTAGGATAAAATGAAAGGAGCAGAAAGAAGATGATATCTTATTATTATATCTGCCCCTTATTTCACAGTTTGTTCAACCAATGATAACCTTCAAACTACATCACAAAATGAATAACTCTACTTAATTTTTCTAATACACAAACTACATCACAAAATGAATAACTCTACTAAATTTTTCTAACTGTAATACACAAACACACTAAGCTACATCATAAGTACAACATAAGTACACAAACACACTAAGCTACATCATATATAGTTTTTGAGCAAGTCCTTTTTGACCTTTTTCTTAAATGTATACATTGATTTTGCATTTTTAACATCACTCTCCAGAACATTCCACAATCGAACTCCCTGAATTGAGGTAGACCGTCCCTTTAAGCTGGTTCTGAATTGTGGTTTGATGAATATCTGTCCCTTTGAGATTGTAATAACTTTGTCTTTTTATAAAATTTCTTTGGATATTTAAAGGTAATGTGTTATTATGAGCCCTATACATAACTGATAAAATACTATATTCTACCAATTCCTGGAATTTCAATAAATTTAGCTGAAGAAACAAGGTGTTTGATGGGTGACTGAAATGTTTTCTGGTGATTACTCTTACAGCTCTCTTTTGTAAAATAAAAACAGGCTTTGTAATTGTTTTGCACGCTTTTCCCCAAACCTCAATACAATAGATTAAATGTGGAACAATGATTGTGTTATACAACATATACAGAGCTTTATCAATTAAAAAATCCCTGACTTTATATACAGGTACATGAACACACAGCATGACAATCACAAACACCTGGACAACAAAATGGAGGAGATAAGCAAGACAATTAACAGAGAGACCAGGGAGTGTAGGGATGGGGACCCACCACCTGAGAGCAACATGCTTACAACTGTTATCTTGAAGTTCTAGGGTGTAGAGAGCCACAGAAACGGTTATGGTAGGCCGGATTTGGCCCACGGGCCTTGAGTTTGACACATGCGATCTAGTGGTATGAAGAAAAAAAAACCTGCCAAATATGTCAGCAGTTTAGCTAACAGACTTTGGAATGGGTACATTTTGTCCTTGTCAAACCTGTTGAAGAGAACCAAACTAAATACTCTGAAACTCAAACAACTTACTGTATAACAGTTCATGCACCGCTAGTTGGCAGTGTAGTGCAAATATTGCATAACTTGCTGCTACCAATTGTTGAATTTAATTAGCGGATTAGAATTAGCTTCCCCTAATTTTCATAAGACATTAGTGCTTTTGAAATTGCGGACCTAAATAAATAAATTTGTGCTTTAGAAATAGCGGAACTAATTTTTGGATTAGCGTTGCCCACCACTGGTTACACACGATGTCTGGAGAAAACATTTTAGTTTAGTGTCTGAATGATATTATATGTTCATTAAAACTGACCATATAATTAGTGTCAAGCTAACCTTGTAGTGAGGCAATTTTGCTTTGAGGGGCACTGGATATGTGGGAGAAGCAAGGGCCCTGCGTTTTCTCACATATTACTTTGTGGCCTTCTTGGCAAAAGATGCAATAGGCTAGTCAAATAAGAAATGTTATCCCTCACCAGTGCAAGGCACCAACTCACACTTAAAAACATGTTTGTATTAAGATGTGAGTGAAGTCATCACACGCACGCACATACACACACATACATCCACAAGGTATAAAACGGTTACAGCGCACTTAGAGTCTTTGAGAGTCTGCCGCGGTCAGGATCAGATGCTCGGCTGCATTGATGTACCGTATATTCCCACCAAACTGTGAAGGCTCTCCCAGTTTGTGTCAAAAGGTGAGGGATAATGTATTTTACATCAATGCTTTGACTTTGTGTGTGCTGTTTAATTTCTGTGGCGGGTTTACTGACACATTTCTCTAGCAGAATAACAGTTGTGTGTTTGAACATGTATGTTTACTTTTTTCTTTTATTTGTCACAGACTTCTTTAATAAATGACATATCATTATTTTTAATTAAGTCTCTGTGCGTTTTTCTAAACAATTGCGTGCCTATCCTTCACGAACTTGACAAATGATTTAAAATATGATAAAACATTAAACATTTGGGTTGATTTGAAATGTCATAAAACATTTTTGACGTCACTTCGCAGGATTAGGATGAAGGAATGCACCAATGTTTAGAAAAAAAAGCAAAAAGTGTGTATGTTTGGAATGAAGAGCTGAAAGCGGTGGGATTCCCGTGTTTTGGAAACAGGGGTGTGAAGTCCCCAGTTTGTTCCTGCCAGTGTACTGAGGTGAAGTGAGAGCTGATAAGAGGTGTGATTCCCTGTCAGCAATTTATGTCCTGTCGTGTCTGTCAAAGCGGTTTTGGGGGACGCCTTAAAGCTGCTGATCGATTCTTTGAGTGCTGAAGAGAATCAGAAGATGCAAACAGGAATTGTTTATGTATAGCTTGCTGTGCACGCAGCTAGAATGGTAACAGATAGGAATAAAGATTTTGTGCCAGGGTGAGAAAACTCTTGATCAGTAGTTTTGTAAGAGCAGAAAATAAAAAGATTGTGCCAGGGTGTACAAACCCTTGATAGATTAGCAGTTTTGCCTGAGAGTGGATGAATGTCCAGAGCTATGAGACTAGTTAGGTGATTTATTTGACAGGTTTATCAGTTGAAGTTAAAAAGACTAGTGATTTTTTTTGACAGCCCAGTTGAAGTAAAAAAAAAAGCCTTTGCTCCTTCTCTTCCCTTTTAAATGCACTTTACAGCAACACACACCAACAGCACATTTGGGGATGGTGGGGTGTATGTCGGGGTCTAGATTTGTTAAAAAAAAATTTTTTAACACGTTAGCTGGACTTCAGTCAGAGGAGCAGGCAGCCTGCAGGAGAAGCCGCTCTGCCGCGCGCGCTTGTACGGGGCTGTGTTCACCTCTTTCCATCCTCTGCTCAGTCACATGGTCAGCATCTCCACACCATGCGAGGCGAGTCCCACGTGCGTAACATTCCCAACTTATCACAGTTACAAGCTTGTTTTGTTTTGCATGCCGCATTTTCAGCGATGCTAATAGTCAGTCAAGCTTTGAAACTGGTTTCTGTGACTGGAAGCACGCAACTGAATGCATGAAAGAACACAAAAACAGCGAACATCATAGAAAAGCAATGCTGACATATGTTTCACTTGTATCAGCCAGCGGGAGGATACTAGACACAGAACTGCAGAAACAATTTGAATCTGAGTGTGCATATTGGACTGAAGTGTTGAGAAGAGTTGTGTCTGTTGTCAAGTTTTTAGTAGAGAGAGGACTGACTCTTAGAGGAAACAGTGACATATTTGGCCGAACTGATAATGGGAATTATCTGGGAATACTGGAGTTAATCAGTGAGTTTGATCCTTTTCTGAAGTCTCACATAGAAAAATATGGAAATGCAGGTGTGCTGCATATGATAACCTCAACACCACTTTTGGCTTCCTGAACAATTTTTCTGGTGTTACTGTTCAAGAGCTACAAAGCATCTCATCTCCAAGTAAATATTCAGCTGACTTGGAGATGGACTTTGTGGAGGAAATTGTCCAGTTTAAAGATTGTATTTGTGAAAAAGGCATCACATCTGCTCCACTGCTTTTACAATTCATTAGGTAAAAGAAACTGCAGGACATCTTCCCAAATGTGGATATTGCATTTAGGCTTTACCTGACATTTCCTGTCACAAATGCACGTGGGGAGCGATCATTCTCCAAGCTTAAAATAATTAAAAATAGACTCAGATCCACAATGGGACAGGAAAGACTGAACCATTTGACTCTCATGTCTATTGAGAGTGATCTAGTGAGAAAGCTGGACTTCAGTGATCTTGTTAAGGAATTTGCAGCAAAAAAAATCCAGAAAAGTGGGCATCTTTTCAAATGTCATGTCAAAGTAAGGCTTAAATGTCTGATAACCCTACTGAAAAGGCTTGGTGTTACTGGTTAGGGCAGTGCATGTCTGCATTATAAGACAGGTCAAAGTTGCTAAATTTTCGGGGTTGAGTATTGTTTTCTTATTTGGGTTACATGGTTTGCGTTTGAGTAAATGTAGGTCGATGTTTGTGGTTCTAGTTCCTTCAAATAAGATGAATGCATAAGTTTAAATGGAAATCTGTATTTTGTTCTTCATATTTTAAAGATGTTATCTGTAAAATAAACTTGGTCTGGAAGATGAAAATTGTTCATCTGCACTGCACCCACCTCTGCTTTTATTGAGAACAGGGGGCGTAAAAAAATCCTTCAGAGGGCAGCACTTTGGACATACCTGGGTCACTTTCTTGCACTCAATCTGTTTTATAGTTTGTGTTGAAGTCCAGGCAACAACAGCTATTCAGTGATTTTATTTTGTGATGCAAGCATCATATTCTAGTTTCAAACCCTAACATGTGGTTTTGTATTGAAACCAGTTCAGGGTTGTTTGTAGTTTGTGACAACTGGCATATTAAAGTTGTAAGATGTGAAAACTTACTACAGTATTCAGTCATTTTCTGCTTATCATCTGAACCAAAACAAAAAAATTAATAAAAATTTAAAAATACCGTATTTTCCGGTCTCCAAGTCACACTTTTAAAAAAAAACAAATTTTTCATGTCCTGCGACTTATGGGGCGGAGCGACATTTCGGGCGGAAAATACGGTATATATGGGCCCCCATACTGACTCAAGCCCAGGGGCCCCCATCCTTCTAAATCCGGCCCATGTCATTTATACCAAGGGGGCGGGACCCTTGGTGACGCTGAAATCGCACTGGCCTTAAAAGGCGTGTTGTAATTCTTCAGGTGAACTGTGCGGGGGCGCAATTCCCATATTTATGTGTTGCACTGCAGTGAACTGACTGAAAGGGAACCAAGATTTATTGAAAATAGAAGACCTATAGTCATAAATTCAGATTATAAATTACTAACCTACATCTTAACCATGCGTCTCCAAACTGGGATCACAAATGTTATTGCAGAATCAGAATCTGGCTTCTTAAAAGGAAGATCAGTCCGCAACAATATTAGACTGGTGATGGATCTGATTGAATAGTATAGGGAGATGATCCAAGACAATGGCTTAATTTTTTTCTTAGACTTTTACAAAGCCATCTGTGGAACACCAATTTTTATTTTCATTTCTTGAATGTTTAGGATTTAGAGAAAAAATTATTGATTTAATAAGAGGTTTATATCAAAACATCAGTACTGTAGTTGTGTAATGCTACCTAAAGGCACCACACTTAGATTTAACGTTAATGTTGGTATTCCTCAATGATGTCCTATCTCCCCATATCTTTTTATTTTAGCTGCAGAAATGTTAGTAATCTATCTAAACTGTGCAGACATTGAGAAATGAGAGGTTTTTGGTACAGAATTATTTATTAGCCAGTTTATGTTTATTAAATGTTTATTAAATTTGTTCATTTTTTTACAAAAGAGACAATACAAGACAATCCCATAAATGATAATGTACAAAATATAAAAAATGAAAGGTAGCAGAAAGAAGAATAAATCTTATTATATCTGCCCCTTTTTTCCAACAATCAGATTAAACAATAATAATCTTCAACCAACAGTACAAAATGACTAACTCTTTCTAATTTTCTAACTAATACAATACACATTACGCTATTTCATATATTTTTTAACACATTTGTTTTGATCATTTTCTTAAATGTAAACATTGACTTGGCATTTTTAACTACATTCTCCAAGCCATTCCATAATCTAATTCCCTGGATTGAGGTAGAACGTCCCTTCAAAGTAGTTCTGAATTGTGGTTTTACAAACATCTCTGTCCCCTTAAGATTGTATCTTGACAAATTCTGTCTTTATCAATTCCAACATTTGTTCTATATCTTCACCTATACAATTTCATTTTCATCACTAATTTCATCGTTGTCTTTTACAAAATATTTTGAAATACCAGTTTTTGTTTTATGATTCTTCAGGACACTATTCATTACTCGCCATGTTGCTTTCATATCACCATTACTTTTATCTAATAATTTACTATAATATTCTTTCTTATGTTTCCTTATAATCCCTACTAATTTATTTTTATACTTTTTATATTTTTCTTCAGCGCTCTGACTTCGCAATTTCAAGAAACATGAATACAAATAATTCTTTTTTTACAAGCATTTCTCAACCCTTTTGTCATCCATGGTTGATCAACCGTATTTCTCTTTGTGTAATTTGTTTGCACACAATTCTTTTCATACAGAGCTTCCAAGATATTCATAAACTCATCATATGCTCTGTTCGCATCATCAACATACACATCATTCCAGTCTTGTTTATCTAGATCCTCTTTCAATTTTTCCAAAACTTTTTTTGACGTGTTTATGATCTTTTTCTTCATTGTAACTGCTTTTGTGATGCTTTGATCATTTTTATAGATTGTGAAAACTGGTAAATGATCACTTAAGTCGGTCGTTAAGATACCACCTATCACGTCCCCATTTGTTATATTTGTGAAAATATTATCAATTATTGTGGCACTATGAGTTGTAATTCTTGTTGGCTTTGATATCAATGGATACATATTTAAACTGTACATTGAGTTTATAAATGTGCTTATGTTATTTGAATCTGTTTTATTTCCCATATCAATGTTAAAGTCTCCACAATTTTTTTTTAATTAAAACTCTTCTCCATTAGCTCCAAGATTTTATCCGTGAATATTTCTATATTTGCTCCTGGTGATCTATATACACAACTTATTATTATGTTTTTATCGTTTTTGTTTATTATTTCTATTGTTATCATTTCCATAATATTATCAACTATTATTGACATTTCACTATTTAATTTACATTTTATTTCATTATTGACAAATAGAGCGACTCCACCACCTCTTTTATTATTTCTGTTCATATGATATAATTCATACCCCTCGATGTGAATATTACTTGTGTTATCATCATTGAGCCATGTCTCTGACAGCGCTATTATTGTAAAAGTTCTATTTAACTGTTTTAAGTAATCTGTTATTTTGGATATGTTTGCATTTATACTTCTGCTATTAAAGTGAATAATAGAGAGAACTCCATTTGATATATTGATGTCATTAAACTGCTCTTCATTATAATATTCGCTATCTTTTATTACAGGAAAAAAATTGCATCAATCACATTTTCAACATTATATATTTTAGGTTCTGAGTCTTCGTATGTTGTCATGTTCTAATGTATTTGTTCATTTCACTGTATATTTTATCCATTTTGAGTGTGAGTTGTTTCATTGATTTGTAATTTTTCATCTCCTGAGTTCATCCAGATCCTTCAGCTCTTTTATCATTTTAGGCTGAGACCCTTCCTGTGTTTTGATAAAGATGTATCCATTTCTTGTCCATGTTGATGCTATTTTGTTCTGTTTTTTTAACAACGTTGCTTCATGTGCAATGTTTCCATTTTTTTTTAGTTAGATGTTCATTTATGTAAACGTTTGATCCCCGCAGATTTTTTTTTGCTTGCATAACATAGTTTTTTATCTTCCTGCTAATGAACTTGACGACTACTGACGGCCCGAATTTTGGTGATTTACTGGGCAGGGTGTGACAGAACAAAATGTCCCCATAGCCTATGTCAATGTTCATGTCCTGAAAAAAAGTAACTACACACTCCTCCAGAGTCTTCTTCCTGAGGTGCATTCTCAGTTTGGTCATTGTTAGTAAGAGCTCTTTTATATGTCCGACACTTACTAACATCAAGTCCTGAGATCACCAAGTTGTCTTGCTTTGTGTATTGTTCTAAGTCATCTATTTTTTGTTCCAGTTCAGCAATTTTATTGTTTTTGCTAACTATCAGTTCTTTCAGTTGTCTTATTTCATTAACCAGACCGGCCTGGGAATCCATTTTTGCTGATAATTTTTCTATTTGTTCACCCATAAAGTTGAGTGAATTTTTAAAGTCTTGCATTTCTGTTTTAAAGTCTTGCATTTCTGTTGAGTTGTTTCCCTTCGAGTCTGGTGACTTTGGTCCTTTACCTCTCGTCATACTTACAGAGTTTGTAATCTAATGGTAGCAGGTCTCTGGTTTGTTTGCTGAACCACGTGGCCCTTCCACGAGGCTCACAGGCCTAACGATGGTGGCTGTGGCCCAGCAGTGCAGCACCCAGATCAGCAGTTATTAGATCAGAACTCACGGTCTCAGCAGCCTGCAGCAATCAGATCTGTTATCCGAAGAGGTTTGCTCACTAGCCCGGCTTAGACGGCGGTCCTCCAGTTCACGCACGGCGCTTGGCCTCCTCCGGTCTCCGCAGCTCCGATGTTAGCCCAGTTAGCACAGCACGTAGCTCCAGGCGCAGCTCCGACGCCAGCCCAGCTCCAGGCGGCGGTCCTCCGGCTCGCGCACGATGCCCGGCCCAGCTCGAAGCTCCAGGCGGCGGTCCTCCGGTTCGCGCACGTGCTCTGCCTCCTCCGGTTACAGTAGCTCGGATGCTAGCTCAGTTAGCACAGCACGTAGCTCCGATGCTAGTCCAGCTCGTAGCTCCCGACAGCGGTACACCGGTACTTGCACGGCGCTCAGCCTCCTTCGGTCGCAACAGCTCCGAGGTCTGCACACGATACCTGTCGACGGTTTTTCAGTCCGTGCGGCGTTCAGCCCTCTCTGGTTGCGGCGGCTTCAGGTCGGCTAGCCAGCTTAGCCTGTGGCTCGAGACGCAAGCTCACAGATCCGCGCTCGGCCCCCTCCAATCAAAGCCAGTTAGCAGATGACACTACTTATCTTCTTTAAAAAAACAACAACACACAAGCAGTTTCCAATAGTAATTGATAAAATCCAATTATTTTCAGAGGCTTCAGGGCTAACACTAAATTTAAAAAAGTGAACTCAATTCATGAAACATCCCTAAAAGAAATATCTAGTATTCCAATTAAATCTGAAATTACCGTAAGTACATAGGAACTGTTACCAAAAATCAAGAATCAACTCTAACAATTGAAAACTAAATCAAAGAAGGTAAATCCAAACTTAACTTATATTCTTCTATAGTAGGACTAATTCACTTGACAAAAATGGAAAGTTTGTCAAGAATAATATAGTCAACTTGTAGCACCGCTGTCCCAAATAGCTTAATGGGACCCGAAAGACCCAGGTTCGATCCCCGGTCACTGCATACCTTGTGGTGTCTATGGGCAGCACACCTCATCCCCAAATTGCCCCCCGGAGCTTTCAATAGCTGCCCACTGCCCCACCTGGTGGTGGTTAGGTTAAATGCAGAGACTAATTTCGTCTTGTATGGAAACAAACACAGATGACAAATGTGACATTGTTATTACTATTATTAATTACGACTATTAATCAAATGAACATGAACTTCATCTGGAGAAACAAAACACACTACCTGTAGTGACCATTTGTCTTCTGGCTTGGTGCACCGTGGATTCTGGTTTACGCAGCCCAAAAAAGGAATCAAAATTCAAAAAAGGAAAGAGGAATGTTGATTTTTGTTGTTTTATTCCATCATTCAGGCAAAAAAGGTTACAGGCTCTACTGGATTCTAATTCTCCTGATTCCTGCACCTGTTATCTGGCTGATAGACTTGACTGAAGTGACTGTGACTGGTAAAAAACCTTATGACCATCCACGTGCATATAAGCTGCAAGACCCACCTATTTATACTGTGAAACACCCACATCCCAACTGAAACTAATTAACTAATTAAGTGAATTCCTAATCAAATAACTTATTCTAAATAATGAATTAAACAAAAATAATAATAAATCAAACAACAAAAACATAAGGATAAACTAAACAATTTAAATTCTAAAATTTAACCAGAAATGGAGAAATAGCTCCTACACTCCAGCCCCTAATTGTGCATTAAAATCACAATTACATCTATCACTAAACTAAAGGAGCTATTCTAACAACGACCTCAATAATATCCTATATTAATACAAAGACATTAGGCAATTCTTCTGGTTCTTCATTTCCTCATGAACCTGCAAAGACAAAAGAGAAGAGAATAGAAGGAATAGAAATGTCTTTAGTCTGCAGATGCCTCCAGGAGCAGACAGAGCTTCGTCACTGGCCTCTCCAACACGCTGTTTTGGATGACTTAAACTCAGCCATCAGAATCCTGAGAGCACACTTGGCTTCAGCCATGCTCGCGATACCATCAATTTGTTGTTTTAAACGTCCCTCGCCTTCGGCGACCAAGACTTTCTGCTCAGATATTTGGGCGTTCTTGAGGCCAATTTCTGTCTCCAAGCTGAGCTTCGAGCTCCTAAGTCTCTTCCTCCTCTGCTCACTGAGCTTGGCCTGGTTGGTCTTTTTTCTTTTGCTGACTGAAGAGCTAAAATTAGTTCCTCTTTCTCCTTCTGCAGGGAATCCACTGATGACTGAAGAGCTTGGGTATTTTTCTGGTGCATCGGCTTCGGCTGACTGTCATTCGCACACATATTTTTCACGGCTTCCTTCAAACTCAACACTTTGTTGAGCTCAATCAGTTCTTTGGAGAACTGAGCCTGCCGCAGTGCATGATGGGCCGTGAAGTTCTCTGGAGAATCTGATTGAGACTCAGCGGGGGAGTTTATATTGTCACTTCTTGAAACTTCTTCTCCTGCCACCATGGCGTCGATGGAGGCTGAGATGCCTGCACTCTCATCCTTGAGCTCCAAGATGAGGTCTTGTAGGTTCTTCAGCACCTCCATGTTCTCCTTCAGCTCCTGGTCCTCCAGCGTCTGTGGGACTTTCTGTAGATTAACTGTACATGCTGCGTGCACGCCCAAGCTGTTCCAGTTTGCTCTGCAGTTTCTCATTTACTTGTTCTGTCGCGATGATCTTCTCGAACATGAAGGCCATCTGTCCAACTGCCTCGCTCAGATCTCTGCTCAGCTTGTTGTTCTTGTCCTCCAGAGTGCGGTTCCTTTCCAACAGCTTGGCCACGCTCTCAACCCACTCTGCCCCGGAGAGGACGGGAGCTATTCCTCCTCGGGCGTGCAGCTGCATCACTTGCAGCTCCTGAACCTGCTGTTTCAGTAGTTTCATTTCAGCTGTTTTGGGGTCGATGTTAACAACCGGTTTGTTTTTAATCTTGCGAGCTCTGTCGGCACATTGCAGCGTGTTGATGGTTTCCTCCAGCTTAGGCCATTTAACTTCAGAACCACACAGAAACTCAGGGCCATCAATCCGTTTGCTGTGCTCCAAAAAGTCTCCTGCTTTCATTCCTCTTGATGATTCATCTGCTGGATTATCTTTCTTGAAAGTGCTGCTCTTGTCAAACTTTCTCTTCAGACTTTGAAGATGTTGTTCTGCAATACAAAGGTTCATGGGCAGGATGGAATTTTCATTGAAATCATGATTGTGTTGTTCAATCAGCATTGTTTCCAGATGTTTAACAGAAATCCTGTTTGTAGCAAAAGAATGGCAGCCTGTTTTGTTCCTTTCACCTCGGAGTGGACCATTAATGACCCATCCGATTCTGGTCGTCCAAGCTGCATATGGACCTTCGTTCTGACTGTTGATCAGTTCCCACGGCTCCATTACTTTAGGTGCGTCGGTACCAATGAGCAGATCTACATCGGCATCTGTTGTAGAGCTTGATGCTTTGCAGGTATGGCCACTTGTCAATGTCCTCCTGTTGTGGAACATTTCTCTTTGAAACAGGCATTAATTTCTGTGTCATAACGTCTGGAAGTTCAATAAAATCATTTTTATCGAGTGCTGCTACTTGGAGTCCAGATATGATGTTTGTACTCACAATGTCTTTATGTCCCATTGTTTGCAGCTGGACATTTGTTCTTTTACCTTTCAGTTGCAGCTTCCGGGCAATTTGGGGATGAGGTGTGTTGCCCATAGACACCACAAGGTATGCAGTGACTGGGGATCGAACCTGGGTCCTATGACCATCCACGTGCATAATAAGCTGCAAGACCCACCTATTTATACTGTGAAACACCCACATCCCAACTGAAACTAATTAACTAATTAAGTGAATTCCTAATCAAATAACTTATTCTAAATAATGAATTAAACAAAAATAATAATAAATCAAACAACAAAAACATAAGGATAAGCTAAACAATTTAAATTCTAAAATTTAACCAGAAATGGAGAAATAGCTCCTACACTACCTGAGAAAAGGTCACATGGTCAATGAATACAGATTTGGTGGTCTGAAAGTAATTGACTTTGAGTGCCTCAATGGAACCCTTAAAATTAACTGGTTGAAATCCTGCATCAAAAATTCTGAATGACCTTGGTATTGTGTCCCCAATTATATATTTAACAGGTGGTCTAAAACTAGCTGATTTCAATAAACTGCCCATCAAACTATCAGAGTTCCATAAACAAGTGTTATTATACACCAGTGGTCCCAAAACTTTTTCCTGTGAGGGCCACATAACTTTTCCCTTCTCTGGTGGGGGGCCGGAGTCAGTTTTTAACAGGAAAAAGTGTGACGATTGCAGGAGTGCCTAAATCAGGGGTGCCCAACCTTTTTTGAACCAAGAGCTACTTTTGAAGTCGGCAGTTTGCCGAGAGCTACTCGTCCAGTCTCAGTATCAAAAAACAAAATTTTTCATCTCCCTACTCCTCACTTCTTTAAAGTAAATAAAACAGAACGTAATGTGTTGCTAGTTTTATTTAATTAAAGTATTTTATCAAAGTAAAAGGACGCAATATTTGAAAAGCACACCATATTTTTTAAAGAAACGAATAAACAATGAACTGAACAATATAAAACTCCCTCATTTACACTAACTATTTACAAAAAGTGACTTACAAAGGTGCAGATTTACAAATCTCCAACAACTATTTCAAACCTCAATAAAACCTAAATATCAAAACTAGGCAGCTGCTCTGTGCAGCAGGATGGTGTCATCTGGTGCAAGCTGTATAAAATAAATGTGTCTCTACCTTAGTGGCACTTCTGACACTGAGAGGAGGAGGCCAGGGTCTCATAAGTTCTGCCAGTTAAGCTCTGCCAGTCAACACCTGCTGGAGGTGCCTCGCTCAAGGTACAAACAATGGGGAGACCGGTCATTTTCTGTTGCCGGCCCAAAAGCCTGGAACAGCCTCCCCCTTGAGCTGCGTGCCACCTCTGATCTGACTCTGTTCAAAACCAGACTGAAGACCCACTTGTTCAAAAAAGCTTTCAGTGTGTAACTTTTATTACTTTTGGTATTTTAATATGTAGCATTTTTTATTTCCATTGCCTTTTTATTTCCACTTGTTCAAGGCAGGCAGGTCTCCAGATGATCATCAGTCATTGTGGATCTGTTTTTGGACTTGATGATTTTCATGTGTGAAAAAGCAGACTCACACAGGTAGGTAGATCCAAAAAGTGCTGTTAAGTTCAAAGCACATCTTCGAATGTAAGGATACTTTTCTTCTGAGAGCAGACTCAAGAACTCTCCATCCACGCCAGGTGATGCTCGAATTACAGATGAGGCAAATAGACTTTGAATTAGAATAAACAAAAAATACTCCTCCTCCCACTCTGTGTGAAAATAATACGTTTTTGTTTGCTTGTTTGCTAGTTTTCCATCCATGTTTACTGTGTACCGACAGCTTTATGTGAAAGGGAGACAATTCAACTTACTCCTTCATTTTTAAAAACTGTGTTAGGATAGGCTAAGTACTTGGTGACCGTACAGTACTGTACATGTATTCATTTGTAAAAAAAAAAAAAAAAAAAAAAATTTTTTTTTTTTTTTATTTTTTTTTTCCTGGGGGCCGGACCAAAGGTGGGGGCGGGCCGGATGCGGCCCGCGGGCCGTGGTTTGGGGAACACTGGTCTACACCCTGGAGCCGCGGCAGTTGGTGAGCTGCGCGCGCATCCTGTTCCTCAGACCCGGTGCCGCAGCCCCGTGTGGATTCTTCGCTGCTCTGGTAGTGCAGTGACCAGTCTGAAAAGTGTGGAGCTATTTTTTTATTCATTTTAACCGTTTTGTGTTGATTGTGCAGCGCTGTGGCTGCACTATGATACAGGAGGTCTTTTTTTTCTTTCTTTTTCTCTCTCTCTCTGCGCTGCGCTCTCTGAAGGAGGGGCACTTTGAGACAAAATAAGTTTTAATGTTTTTACAGCTTTTTCATTCAGGTTTTTCTTGTTGATTTGTTGAAGGTGCACTTTTGCTCGTGTTTAATTTGTAAGTGATCAAATTAATAATAATTAATAATAATAATAATTAATAATAATAATAACTGAAAATTATTATTATATTTGTTTTTTGTTTTTTTTGCTTTTGATCATTAAGGGCTGAGTTATGGCAAGCAATAATTATTTTGGTAGGGGGAGGGGGTTTGAAATGTTTACTCCTATGCCTGCAGTTGCCAGAGGTAGGGGTTTGTATTTGAATACCCCAGAAGCATCCACACCAAAATCAAATTTTGTTTATGTGGGTGAAAGAGTTAATGACACTGTTAATGCTCCACAGTGTGAAGTTGATGGTAGACTTTTGAGTGACATAGCTTCACGAATTGGAGTTTCAATAGGTGAAAGTATTGCAGCTTGCATTGAGACCCGTTTGAGTAATACAGTGGGTCCAGGGGTGGTTGGAGCTACAGCTAACGAGTCTACCATGTTAAATGTCATTGTTCGCCCTGATGTGAAAGAACCTGTGAGTTTTAAAGGGGATCATGATTCATGTTCAGTCCAAGAGTGGGAGGTTATGATGTTAACTTATATGAGAAAGAAAGACATCCCTGTGGCTGAACAGGCTGATGAGGTGATGTCTAAGCTGGTGGGGAGGGCACATGAAGTAGTTAAAGTTGGCATACGCAGTAAGCCAGTTTTAAATCTGACTACAGGACCTGAGCCCATTTTTGAGATACTGAAGCAGCACTTCAGTGATACTATGTCCTCTAGCTTGCCCTTAGCAGACTTTTATGCTACGGTGCCCCACCCTGACGAACATCCCTTTGACTATTGGCTGAGACTTAACAAAGCTTTGGACATGACAGAGGACTCTTTAAAGAGACAAAATAAGGCTTTTGACTCTCTGTCTGGTGATCTAGCTGCCATGTTTATCCAGAACTGCCCTGATCCTGAACTGTCGCTCATATTCAAATGTAAGCAGCTGAAAGATTGGACAGTGGCTGAAATTCACGAGAAGCTTGTTGAGAATTGCAGAAATCGCAAGCGACTAACCAAACACAAAATGTCAAGCATCCTGTCTTCCCAGCACCAGGAAGTCACCTCGTCTGTGCAGAGTGCGACACTCCGTACTGAAGTACTACCTCCAGCTGCTGCTATTGGGAAGACAGCTGAGAGCTCGCCAGACCGCCTGGACCGGGTCATCGCTCTACTTGAACGTGTGCTGGAGCAGCAGCCACAACAGCACAATTTTCAAAGAAGGTTCAATGTACACACCCAGAGGGACCAGCCGACGAAAGTAAAGCCTGCCTTACCTTGTGCTGTGTGCAACGATGGTGGACACACTACTCAGTACCACTGCAGGTCCAACCATCTGTGCTTCAGCTGTTTTGCACCTGACCACATCCGAGCAGAGTGTCCAGGGACTGTGGTGAGGAAGCCTGGGAGCGATAAGCAGGTGGTGCAGCTTCAGGAAAACTGACTGGCCTGCATGTGGTGGGGACAAGTGTTGGGCCTAAAAGTGATCCCCCTGTTGCAAATGTTGAAAATGACATGGAGTCTATATGTCAAAGTGCATGTGAAGTGAGAAAAATGGGATATACACCGATAATCCAAAACATTCAGAGACTCAAACAACATGACAACTTGTTTTATGAAAATGTGACACTGGGAGGAGTGGTTACGGTCAGAGCTTTGCTGGATAGCGGGTCGATGGCGTGCACACTGAGCTCTAAAGTAATACCTCAGCTGTTACAGCAGGATGTTTTAAGAAGCCCCGCCCNGTATAAGTCACTCTTTTTTGCCTAATTTGCATGTCCTGCGACTTATGGGGCAAAGCGACATATTTATGGATTTTTCCCCATATTTTTAGACCAATTTTTGGCTCAGATATGACCGTTTTTCATTTTAGCAAAAAAAAAAAAATGGTGCAGTACCACTTTCAGCCACTAGGGTCCACCGGCCGTTCCCAGCTCATGTGTCCGACAGCAGCCTCCTCTGGTTGGACTCACTCTGTCGCAGCCCGGCCTCCTGAACTCTGGAGGTATGAACTACTATTAGCTATGTTTGTTAGCAAAAATAGGTCAAGAACCACAGGACAGATTTTGATGAAACTTACAGAAAGTAATTACTAGATAGACATTTACAACTGGTTAGTTTTATGAGATGTTTGAGATAAAATTGGATGTTTTATAACCGTAGATGGGTTAGCGTTAGCTCCGTGTTTTAACGGGTACTATACAAAATAGCTCAAGAACCACGGGACATATTTTGATCAAACTTACAGAAAGTAATCACTAGATAGACATTTACAACTGTTAGCTGTATGAGATGTTTAAGCTAAAATTTGATGTTTCATAACCGTGAATGTGTAGCGGTTAGCTCCGTATTTTTAACGGGTACTATTTTGAAAAATAGCTCATGAACCACAGGATTTTGTTGAAATTTATAAAAAATAATTACTGGGTGGACTAGGGCTGGGCGATATGGAAAAAATCATATATCACGATATGGACTTTTTTATATCACGATAACGATATATATCACGATATATACAACACGATGTGTGTGTGTGTGTGTGTACAGCAAAAATTTGGACCAAAGTTTTTTTATTTTATTATTTTACTACAGATAGTTACATTTATAAGAATGTGAACAAAAAGAACAAGGAAATTTGGACCAAAGTAGAAACTAGATCTACCTAAGATCTACCTTAATTCAAGGAGTACGATTATGGAATGACTTAATGCCAAATGACAAATCATTCCTTGTATTTAAGAAACTGGTAAAAAATGAATTGCTAAAAAAAATATAAATGAATCTAATTTAATGTGTGATATATGTGAATTGAAAATTGACTGAGTTATTTACTTATTTTGTTATTATAGAAAATATTGTTTGAACTGTTATTAGATGAATAAGGAGCAGATTTAATAAGATTTATTCTTCATCTGCTACCTTTCATTTTTATTTTTTTTCTATTATGAATACGTTAATTGTTGTATTTCATATTATAAAATGAATAAACTAACAAACAAACAAACAAACAACTCCTTTTCTACTTTGGTCCAAATTTTTCCTGCAGGTGGCGGTAAAACAACAGCTGCTAATGAAACTCACGAAGAAGAAATCCGCTCTGAAGTTTGAGTAAACAAAGCAAGAAACAGAAAAGAGAAAACGTTGCGTTTGATTGCGGTTCTGTTGTGTCTCTGGTCTGTTTTGTATTGGTTAACTGGACCCGAGTTCGGACTCGGTTGGACTCTGGGTTCGTGTCCTCTGGACCCATTTTGTCTCCGAGTTTCAGCGGAGCGAAATAATGGAAGCTAACAAGGTGAGCTTCCCCCTCTTTTTGGTAAAAGTTATTCTTCTTGGGCTGCCTGTGCAGCTGTTTTCTCCTTGTTGAGATCTATGGTTGAGACACCGGCTTCATGCGCCTGCGTCTCTGTTGCTCTCGAGTTTAACCACGTAAAGCATGTGTCGCAAACCCGCGCGTGCGTCAAACATAAAGCCGCGCCGTCATCTCGCAAAACCACAATATGAAGCTTATTTGCGACAGTTATTTTTTTATTCTTATTTATCACGATAGAGACGATAGAAGGAAAGTAGCACGATAGACACGTTTCTATCGTCCCCACGATATATATCGTCATATCGCACAGCCCTAGGGTGGACATTTACAAACTATTAGCTTTAGGAGATGTTTGAGCTAAAATTTGATTTATGTATAATTAATTTTCGCAACGCGCGACCGTTTGGAAGACGTCAAAGAGAAACAATTTAAATCCAGCAGATTTGACCATTACATGAATTTATTAAGGAACGGTTAAGCTCAGAAACACTTTTGCTATAATGTCAGCTAACAAATATATATTTTTAAGTGTTTATCTTGCTAAATTTTAAAGAAAATGCTGCGGTCCCACCCGTGCGGGTGCTCGTAGCAAAACTACTTTTTAAATCCAGCTGATTTGACAATTACGTGCATTTATTAAGGAAAAGTTCAGCTCAGACACATCTTTGCTATAATTTTCAGCAAACAAATAATTGTTTTTACCGTGTTAATCTTGTTAAAGTCCTTCTGTGCACGCTCCTGTGGCCGCCATTTGCAGCCAATCCATTTTGAGCAAAACACCGGCCCACATTTCCGGGTTGTCAGCTGTGACGCGTAACATACGCGACGCGTCAGTGGTGACGCATAATAGATGCGACTTATATGGCGGTGCAACATGTTTATGGATTTTTCCAATTTATTGGACATTATAACTTATAGGGCGGTGCGACTTATCGGGCAAAAAATACGGGTATATATATATATATATATATATATGTATGTATAAATGTAACTGTTGTTTCAACTCAGACATCTGTCATTTCTACTTTGCAGATTTTCACTTATTATGGGGTCTGGAATGTAACCCCCGTGATAAACGAGGGACTACTGTAAACCCTCTTTTTTTTATTATCCCCAATAAACATTGAAAAGACACTAACGCTTCCAGAGGCTGTTCTCGTGTAAACGGGGCCACCTTCCGGTCCAAACGCAGGCAGACTGTAGTGGGTCTTTCCCATCAGGGGGTAAAAACAACTCTGTGCAGGAGTTTCTTGACACCCGGCCGGTTGATTGGCTTCCCAGTGGTGTTTGGAAACTTTTCGCCTCATCTCACTCAGCGGGTGGTGGTGGGGGTGAGCAAGCCTTTCAACCTCTCATGAAGAAGTGAGGCAGCTCAGTGCAGGTCAAGTCAAGATAAACCTAATCAAAGGCTTCATGGTGGACTTTATTATTCAGGATGAAATTAAATGATTTAATCTCAGAAAATTCAAGTTTCGATAATGAAGTGGCTCCTAATTTCAGAGAGCAGTTTTTCCCAGTAGGCCTTGGGAAATCCTCTGGAGTGCCCTAAATGTCCCCGACTGCTCCTGATCTCTCTCCTGTGTTTTTACTTTTTCCTTTCTTTTCTTTTTTTTTTTTTTTGTCAGAACAGCTGCTCTAAGATTTAGACATCATCATTCAGGCAGATTGGACACCAAGATATTTCCTCCAGAGAGTCAGGAGAGCATGGAGAAGCAGAATGCGAGATGAGTTTGTCGGATACTATTTGATTAAGAGCCCGTGTGTCTGTGGCAGCAAAATCTTTCCCGAGTGAATCCCCTTACCCATTCCCCAGACTCTTCGATACAGTTTATAGCTTTCATTCTCTGTGTTTTTACATTTTATAAACAAAAGCTGAGTCATGGAGTCATGTGGAAATCAAATGTACCCCATTTTTTAATTTATTGTTCTTCCAAAAGTGCACAGTAGTTTTTTTCTTTATTGCTTAGTTTTTATGGTTTTAGAATGATCTAGCAACAATGTGTCTAAAATAATTTTTATAAAAAACAAAGTTTTGTGATTTTTTTTTCACCATGTGAGTTGGATGAGTTGCATGAGGCTGCACAAGAATGACTTGTTAGTTTGAATTAAGGCAGCTGTAGTGCAGTCAAATCATACATACCGTATTTTCTGGTCTATAAGTCGCACATTTTGCCTAATTTGCAGGCCTTGCGACTTATAGAGAGGTGAGACTTGTTCATGGATTTTTCCCCATATTTTTAGACCAATTTTTGGCTCAGATATGACCGTTTTTCATATTGGCAAAAAAAATGGTGCAGTACCACTTTTGTCCGCTAGGGTCCACCGACCGTTCCCACCTCATGTGTCTGACGGCAGCCTCCTCTGGTCGGACTCACTCTGTCGCTGCCCGGCCTTCTGCTCTGGAGGTATGAACTACGAAACCACAGGACAGATTTTGTTGAAACTTACAGAAAGTAATCACTAGGTGGACATTTTCAAACTGTTAGCTGTAGGAGATGTTTAGAGCTAAAATTAGATATTTTAGCATCGTTGTTTGTTAGCGGTTAGCTACCGTAAACGGGTACTATTTAGATAAATAACTCATGAACTACAGGACAGATTTTCTTTAAACTTACAGAAAGTAATTACTTGGTGGTCATTTACAAACTGTCTGTATGAGATTTTTGAGCTAAAATTCGATTTATTTATCATTTATTTTCGCAGCGCGCGAAAGACGTCAAAGCGAAACAATTTAAATCCAGCAGATTTGACCATTACATTAATTTATTAAGGAACGGTCAAGCTCAGAAACACTTTTGCTATAATGTCAGCTAACAAATATATATTTTAAGCGTTTATCTTAATACATTTGAAAGAAAATGCTGCGGTCCCACTCGTGCGGGTGCACATAGCGAAACTACTTTTTAAAATCCAGCTGATTTGACATTTACGTTCATTTATTAAGGAAAAATTCAGCTAAGAAATAATAATAATAATAATAATGAATTCAATTTATAACGCACTTTTCATTAATGAAAATCTCAAAGTGCTACACGGTGCAACAGAAATTAAATGTCAATAAAACAAGTAATAGAACAAGTAAAATCAATAACAGTATCAACTAAGATCAAAAGTAGAATCATGAGGAGGCAGAGTATGCTCGGTTGAAAAGAAAGGTCTTCAAGCCGCTCTTAAAGTCAACCACAGACTGTGGGACCCTCAGACAGTCAGGAAGAGAGTTCCACAGGCGGGGGGCAGCCACACTGAAAGAAAGAAAGAAACATCTTTGCTATAATTTTCAGCAGACAAATAATTGTTTTTACCGTGTTAATCTTGTTAAAAGTCCTTCTGTGCATGCTTCTGTGGCCGCCATTTTCAGCAGGGCAAATGACGCGCTGACGCGTCGCGTAGCGGTGATGCATAATAGATGCGACTTAAATAAAGGTGCAACATGTTTATGGATTTTTCCAATTTATTGCCAATACAGTAATTGTACAATGCGCCTTATAGAAAGGTGAGACTTAGCAGGCGGAAAATACGGCATTGTTCTTCCAAAAGTGTATTTTTTTTTCCTTTATTGTTTTGTTGTTATGGTTTTAGAATGATCTAGCAACAATATGTCCAAAATAATTTTTATAAAAAACAAAGTTTTGTTAATTTTTTTCCACCATGTGTGTTGTATGAGTTGCATGAGGTTGCACAAGAATGACTTGTTAGTTTGAATTAAGGCAGCTGTAGTGCAGCCAAATCATACATAATTGTTTTTTCTTAACATGCATCTAATTTGGATGATCTGTCTTTTAGCTTTTTGGTATATCAAAGGCTTGTTTAGGCCTTTATTGCATCTCTGCTTATTGCATTTCTTCATTTCTTTGCCTTCCATGGCAGCATTTGGCCCAAAACACGTCTGTTTCATGGAAGCACTCATCAGATCCAAATCAATTTGTCAGGTCACGTTCGACCAACTCATTACTGGTGGTTTGGTTAGAAGGTGGAATGGGCTCAGGTGACTGACAAGAAGCCATAATGCAGAGATTTGGGATCTCTTCCCAGTGTTGGATGGCTATTCTGATCCACAGGCCTCCTAAAGTCATCCATCATGAGGAATTTCATTTGATTTTTTTTTTTATGTTGGCTACATGCTGTTTCTCAAACTGCAGAAATGATCAGAACTTGGCCAGATCGGCACATGGACTGAGCGTGCTAAGTCATTGTTATCAGCAACAATTATTGTCTTTCAGTGATTTGGCAGGAAGAGACTGACTGGTCACGTTAAAAATGGATGCACGTTCTTCCGAACGTTGCCAGCACCGGGCAAGGTCAAGTGCTCGAGCCTGTTTCCGCTGCCAAGGACGGCAATTAAAGCACATTCCAACCCAGACTCAATGCCGGTTTTAAATGTCTCCAATATTTCCTTTTAAACATTTGGGGAAACAGTTTGGATTATTAACATGTGTCCGCTCAATCAGATTTGATGAGTGCACAAATAAATGATTACATTTGTCAAATAACACCTTCCTTTAAAAACAAGCCGTTTGTTAGATTTTCATGAAATCAGTTTTACAGTTCAGGATCTACGATTGAATCAAAACTGTATTAGGATCAATGTGGTTTAGCTTTTCAACCCTTTCTTGAGAACAACAAAGCTGTGCATTACTCACAAAAAGAGAAACAACAAACCCACTGCCTCAGACTATCTCCTCTGTGAAACATTAGCAGGAAAACCCCCAAAATAATATTCCTAATGATTAATTACACTCACGAATGGTCACTAACAAAAGCAGATATTTTCATTTCCAGTGGGCCATCTTACAGGGCTGACTTTAATGGTTACCATGCACCATGCATTCCTCTGGAAACCGCTTAAGTTTATAGAGGCTGCACCCGATACCAGCCTGAATTAATTACTAACAGCAATATGAAAGAAATATATGAAATATACTTACCATGTGTGGATGTTTATTCTGTTTCAGAACAGAGTATTGTTATTCTACCACTAAAAGAATAAATAATTTCATAAAAGTTTTTATAAATGTGGCTGAAAGTGAAGAATAAATACATAAACAAGACATATTTATTGCCAGCTGCTGAATGTGCTGTTGAAATCAACTGATACTGAGCTAAAACCTACATGATGGTAGTTGACATTTGTCCACAACACACCAACAGATCGTGTAGGAAATTTCTGCGTTGCATGAGTTTGCACATTATGATATTTCAAGGTTCGACCAAAACAACTACAGCCCCGTCATTTAACAAAATAAAATGTCTGCAGTCTAAATGTGACATGAAAGACAGCAGATGATACACATTCCTTCAAAAAAAAAAAAAAAGCTTGGCCTTTTTAAATACATGTTATTAAAAATAATAATGCTGAACATGAAGAGACATGGGTTATAATAACAGGAACAACTGATGATAACGAAGCTGACTGAATACCAGTTCACCCTTATTATGGGATTACAATGGGATGTCTAAATACAGGTTGAATGAAAATTACAACTTGTTAGCATGCATAAGCAAGTGTTTTTGATTTTCACGTGTTTTTTTTTATTATTTAAACACCAGTGACATTTAATGGTTTGTTTATTTTTTTACACTTCATTGTCTTATCATTATCCACAGTGTTCCAATTGTCAAACTATAAATGTAACCTTATAGGATTCTTACACTTTAAGTGTTTTACTGAAATGACAAATAGATTGTGACAACAAACAGATGTAACATTACTGGTATTGTTTGTACTTTTAGTAGAACCGGGCTCCTCCTCATACATTTGTCTGAAGCTCTTTTATGTATGTGATACCTGAGATCATGCTGTGTTTACGACGCTGCCAAGGCCTTTATTACACTCACGGCTCTCACAACAGTCAAGTAACTGAGGGCTGAAAATGGCAGGCGAGCTTTTTAGATGCAAGCATATATGCATGGTGATAGATGTAATCCGTCTCTCCCCCTCTTGTCCTCTGTTTACTACCCCNAATGGCAACAAATCCCCTTTCAAGGCTGTGAACCCACGCAGTGCTCCAGTCTGCCTTCATGCTTGTTGACTTCAGAAGGTTCTATGTCATAATGAAGAGGACTGGTGCTTTGATATGGCTCCTTGGGAATTTCATGCTCCCCGTGCTTTGCATGGATTGATATGCTCAGCTGGCAGGTATAGCAGAAATATGAGTTTTATGGTCTCTGCCTGAGGGGGATTACAAGGCACTGGCAAGGACAGGGCAGCCGACGGAGGCTGCCTCTTTCTGCCAAACCTCCGAGCTGCGTTTCTCACACCAGCTAATTCTTAAAGCGCAGCTCAAATCCTGCTAATCTCCTCCACATTCAAAAGGATACAGGGTGGTATACTATTTACGGCATTTGTAGTCTAGAGGAAACAGCAAAGTCACTGATATACACAAAACGTATGTTCTAATAAAGGGATGCTTAAATGTACTGTAATAATAATAATAATGCATTTTATTTGGTAGCACCTTTCAAAACACCCAAGGACACTTCACAGCATTAAAAACACAATAAAAACAATATAAAATAACTATATAAAAAAGAAAAATTAAATAAAATTAAAAACACAATAAAAACAATATAAAATAACTAAAGAAAAATTAAAGTGAGAAGGCTAACTTGAACAGATGAGTTTTGATTTGAAGGTCAGAAGGCAGTCAATGTTACGGATGTCTGGGGGAAGAGCGTTCCAGAGTTGGGGAGCAGAGTGAGAAAAGGCTCTGTGTCCCATGGTGCTGAGGCGGACAAGAGGCACGTTGAGGTGGATGGAAGAGGAAGAACGAAGGGAGCGTGAATGGGTGGTAATGTGCAGGAGATCAGACAGGTAAGGAGGGGCGAGGCTGTGAATAACCTTGAAAGTGTATAACAGGATCTTAAATTGAATTCTGAATGTGACTGGAAGCCAGTGAAGTTGCTGTAAAACTGAGGTGATGTGGTGGAATGAGAGGTTTTGGTAACGATGTAGCGCAAACAAAGACGAACAACTAAAAAAAATGTTAAGCAAAATGATGTACTTTGATCATTTTAAAAGCAGGACTTTGCAAAATGGCAGATATGATATTTGTGCTTGCGAGATGCTGTTTGCCAGAAGTCCAGGCTTCAGAGGAAAACAGAGAGAGAGCATGTGAATGTGTTTGCTTCCAGTAGTGATATTAGGTGTTTTTTCTTCTGAACATATATCTTTATTAGATCAAACAGGCTGCTCACATGTCAAAACAACAGCAGGAACTAAGTCAAAGTTATTTCCTCCAGTACCTTTAATGATGTAATGCATTTTGCCATCAGGTTTAAGCAGAGCAGCAATCAGTGGGGATATATGGCATTCCTACATGATTCCTGGAGCAAATTGTCAGTGCACTTGACAGAAGTACAAATTTATCATTTGCTTTACGATATCCTCAAATCATTTCAGAATGCCTTTAAAGGGGCCCGCGGGGAAGCAGAGTAGAGACACATGTGAATCGTCTGTTCACCAGCGGGCTCCCCACGGAACATAAATTCTGGGCTTCCACCGTGGGACGGGCCAGAAATGAAAGAAGGCATACTTCGCTCATAAAGAGTAGTTTTCCAGCTTTGGGAATGGCTCGAAGAACGACTAAATTTAGTTTTAGCACAACATAAAAATGAAATGAATAAACAAACAGACATTTAAAGTGTTGCTACTTTGTGACAATTCTTCGTAAAAAAAAGCACATTAAAGTTAAAATAGAGTAAGAAATAGAACCTGCACAATATTTTCTAATGTGGATGGAAATGTTTCCCTTAAATAAAAAATCTGTAGGCTCAATTTGTGAGCAGATGCCAGCTACCACGTTTTTTTTTTATCAACAAAAACATCTGAAATGACTGAAAACGGGTTTTCAATGATGTTCATTGAATAGCTATTTGGGATGGAGAGCTTTGATCATCTTGATGTGTTCATATCAGGGATGTCCGATAATATCGGCCTACCGATATTATCGGACCGATATTGGCATAAAAATGTAAAATCTCTACATATCGGTATCGGTTTCTCTTCCGATAACAAAAGCCCGATAATTCACATTTTATTTAACAATGAAAAATTATAGTAGGCTGTATATTTTACTTGTTATTTTAGTTGACATTACATGTTCCAAGCTCTTTTACAGCTACAATGTTTAATTTTATTTGTTAAGTCAAATTTGTCCTAGCTATAGTGGGTATTGTCAGGATTATCTCAGGGAGAGCATGATCCAACCTATTGTTTAAGTTTTTTTTTTAAATAAATATGGCAGTTTTTCCATAACTTCAGTTGAAATGGTTCTTATTTTCTACAGACTGTTTGCCTATGGAATGTATCCAGTGGGGCAACACAATAAAGCAGACAAAATGTCCCTGACAGGAGATATATAATTTCACCTTAATATCGGTTTGTAATATCGGTTAATATCGTAATCGGAAATTAAGTGTTAAACAATATCGGCATATCGAATATCGGCAAAAAAGTCAATATCGAGCATAAAATGAATAAATAAATAAATAAATGTATGCTCAGATCTGTTGAATAATGTGGACAAAGACTGAAGTTGAAAAAAAAAAAACAGCTAAAAATATCAATAGAGGAAATGTTGCAAAAGCCGCACACATTTTAATTTGAGCGCCAGGTTGTGTCTTCATGGAGCTCCAAAGTCCTGTCTGATGCCCGATATTTATTTCTGACTGTCGTCTTCATCAATCTTTGTCTATTCTTTCACATTCAGGAGAAGACTCGCTCTTTTTCCACCTAAATGTTTATTCCAGGATTCCACACGTGTTTTATTCCATCATATTTGTTTGCAGACTGATCTCGGTCAATCATGTAACTCAAGACATAACAAAATAAAAACAGACAACTTTGAAAGTAAACAGTTTTGAACACCAATTTAAGTAAATCAGAACAACCCTTTCCAATAATTTGCAATGAGTCAGTTTAATTAAAGGAAGAAACCGACACCAACAACAGCCACCGAAGAAACATAAACGACATAAATGTTGGAAAGATTTTCAATGAAACTTTTTTTACTTTTGAACATTTGTTATGATGCGTAACCATGACAACAAGTTTTTTTTTTTTTTTTTTTTAACAACCGGGAGCTGCCGACTACCATCTCAAAGCTCAAATAATATCTCAACTACAGCCCCAAATTTCAAATGACTTGAAAAGGAGGCGCTGTAGATGCATTCCCGTCTCCCTGCCAGCTGTGCTCAAACACCTGACTGCTGAGATCCTGGAACCGGCAGGAAACATGGCTCATGACAGCAGAAGGGTCGGTATTGTCCCCCGGCACCTACAGCCGGCTGTCCGCAGTGACGAGGAGATTGACAGACTGCTGGGGGGAGTGGCCATCGCTCTGGGAGGAGTTCTGCCTGGAATTCAGGTGATCCTGCAGCCTGAGGGATCCGAGAGGCCAGCCGAGTCTGGGTGGATGGATCGGGCAGCATCTGCGGCCAGGCCAGTTCGGATCTGCTGTGGGATGGACCTTTACAAGAGATCCTTCTTACCTACAGACATTGGCATCTATAACATCTTTTTTATTTTATTTACCCTTTATTTATCCAGGTACAGGTAGTCCTCGACTTACGTCGTAGATCGGTTCCTACTCAGCGTCGTAAACTGATTTTCGACGTAAGTCAGAACATACGTACAAACTGCACCATATGCATGTACAATACTGTATTACCAAGCACTTAGCCTATCCTAACACAGTACCCTACATAATTATCAAAAAAATACATATGTTTGGGAGCCATAATGAAGGGGAAAAAGAGTTAATGGCCTAGTGGGACGCTGGTGACGCCATCCTCCTCGGTCCATCCGCCGTATTCCGTTTACAACATAAAACCGCGTTCACAGTACAGCATTCCTCCGCCGCTGCACCGCGTACAGTACAATACTGTATTCTTTCGCCGCAGCGTCACAACGTTTATGATGTAAAACTGCGTAACTCGAAATAAGGCTTTTCATAGTAAATGGGAGTTGCGTCGTAACCACGAAACGTCGTAACTTGAGGCCGTTGTAACCCGAGGACTACCTGTGGTCTCATTGAGCCACAAGCACTCATTTTCAAGAGAGACCTGTTTAGGGAGCAGATGGTGGGGGTTAGGGGCCTTGCTCAGGGGCCCAGAGTGGGGTGAATGAGGGTGGAGGCAGGTGTGGGTGTTTCACCTTTTCCACCCACATTTTGATGTCGTCGGTACCGGGGCTTGACCTAGCGATCTTCCGATCATAGGTCCACCGTCTCTAACCTCTGCGCCACCGCTCCCCCTAATCTCTTAATGAAATGAGAATAACGAGTTACAACATTTATTTTCCATTTGGGGATTATAAAGTATATTTGAACTGAATTGAATAAAAGGTAATTAAAAAAAAAGTTTAATCTAACCATAAAAAGTGAAATAGATTGTAGATAAATCATTGGAAGCAGAATTCTCACTGCACCGTTGTTGTGAACAATCATAATAAAATGACTAGAAAGTTTCTGGAGAAACTTTGATGGAGACAGTCACACCGTTTTTAAATTTTTGATTTGACAGTACAGTGTTGGGATTTGCTCTCAGCTACCACCTTACCACATTTCAGCTCACTGCAACAACAACAAAAATCAATGACATAGTATTTATTTTTCTTTTAAGCCATGGTGGCCATCTTTGATTTTTGATTTAGATTCAGTATGTGATGGGGAACATTCTCAGCTACCACCACACCACATTTAAACTGTAAGCTGTAGGCTATATGTGTAAAAATAGCTGACTTATAGCCATTTAAATGTAGCTTTAGCAGCCATTTTGAAATTTTTATATTCAATATTTATGGGGCATTGCTCTCAGCTAACACTACACCAAATTTCAGCTTCATACCTCTAAACATGGCTGATTTACAGTTTGTTTCAATAAAAAATGGCGTCTTTGTTTGCAAATTACGTCGCCATGGTAACTTGAAACGTAACGAAAGGTAAAAGCACACATCACGGTGCCAAGCCCAACGTTTTGATGTAAAATTTGTGGGGGTACAACATTGCAATTAGGGCCAAAATTGAAGAGCAAGACCCTTTTCATGTGGATAATACGTAATAGGTGACTGCCTTTCAAGGCAGTTCCCAATAAACAACGCACTCAGATTTGGGATTATGATGCAGATTTATTCTCTGTTTATGAAATAACAAATGAGGACTGCTTACAATTTTTATTTTACTTGAGGAAAAATGACAAGCTAGCTAGTTGTATTTCTCATCTTCCCAGCAATAAGACAGTTATAAGATGGATGGATTTCTAGAGAAACAGTTATGATGCACACCATTACAGTGAGCTGCTTCTTCACACAAGGACACGGCGTCACATGACAGTTTTATGATCTAAAATTGGGGACGGGTTGCACAAAAGTGCACATTATTATTGTTCTATTTTGTTTAATAAATTTTTGATATTGTTGCTTTGGCAGCAAATTATAGAGATGTATGGAAATGACTATTTCCTGTGACTATTTAAATATAGTTTTGGCCATTGGACATGCATGTTTACCTCAAGATTCTTTTGGCTGCTCCCTTCTTCAGGGGTCGCCACAGCGAACAAACTCATATTTGGTAAATATTTTACACCACACGACCTTCCTGACACATCCTGGGCTTGAATCTACATCCTCAGGATTACAACGCTGCAGCACTGACCACCGAGCTTCCTCAGCTCTAACTTTTGATGAAAGAGTGGCGGCTCCTGAACACAAATAGTATTGAGGCAGATATTAATTTCCTGAATCACTAACACCACAACTTTTAGAAATGAGTTACATTTTCTGTGATTAAAAATAGGAGATATGTTGCTTAGCATTTGATCTATTGTTGTTGGTTTTATTTTGTTTGTTCATACTTTGTTGTCTTTTTTCCCTTCATCCAGCTATTTGAGGCTGTTTCTAAAAACAAAACAAAACAAAACAAAAAAAACATTTTTGTCTAAAAAATCAAAGAAACCGAAACCATCCACCCCTACCCACACCCGAAACAGAGATAATCTGATAGCTTCAGTGCACAACTACATTAATTAACGCAACATCATATAACTGTCTGACACATGCTGAATACCGTATTTTTCGAACTATAAGGCGCATTAAGCAAAACAAGTTAATTATGATAGATTTCTGAGTGTCGTGCTTTGCATAAAATCAGTTCGAGGTCAGTAAGCACAAACAGAATTAATACATAAGGCACACTGATTATAAGGCTCACTGTCAATTTCTGAGAAAATTAAAGGAATGTAAGTGTGAATTATAGTCCAAA
>JBBPBX010001369.1:71935-99996 GCA_038048925.1 Garcialebias charrua
TATATATATCACACACACAAACAAACACACACACACACACACACACACACAAATAACGGATGTAATTATGCTGGAATAAATCATCACCAATCCAAACACATGTTCCAAACAGGAATCAAAGCCACAGTCTTCTAATCCAAACTCCATTGCTTTAACCTTATGTTAAATTTACATTTTAAGTAAAAAGGTTGTCGGGACCACATTTAAGAAATTATACAAGTTGAACGAAAATCTGTTTTGTTGTATTTTTATTTATTTATTTTAAATTTTGTAACAGTATATATCATGCTGTATGTTTGATTTGATACACTCAAAGGGACTGTAGTAAGTAAACATCTAAAGAGGGCCACCTTGTTCTAAATAAAAGAAATGTGGCATTAAATCATTGTGTACAGTTTATGTTCTAACTCGGTAAGTACTTAGTATCTGTACTCGGTATCGGCGAGTACACAAACGGAAGTACTCATACTTGGTTTGATAGAAACTTGTATTGGGCCAGTATGTGTGGCTGTGCTTCAGTGACATAATAAAAAAGACTTTTCATCAATGATTACAATTTATGACTGAAGGTTGGAACGAGTTCTTTTCATCTACTGTATCTGTTTCCTGCGTCCTCTTTGGTCTCTCAGTTCTGTCACAGGCTGGACTTTGCAGAAGGAAAAGTCATCATACGGCCGCCGCTCTGTTTGATCCGCATGGCGAGGGAGCGCTAAGTAATTGATGAATCCTTGATTGGGGGTGATAACCAGCGTTGGCAACAGCTGGAAGAATAAAAATATTCTGGAGGGTTCTTCACCAGCGAGGACCTTCTAAAGTGGGACTCTTCTGATCCTAAAAGCGGGGAAAGCCCATGTGGACAAAAATAAAAATCACAAACAGATGTTCTGGTAGAACTTCACACAACCACAACTATTTCACAAAGCCGTGAAAAGATGCATTTCACTCATCTGTCTGGAGCTGCTCATATTAGACAAGCAGTGTGTTTTAAGTTGCATCTATTCAGGCGCAACAACTTACCCCAAGGACAGCAGGATGGTAAAACCTGGGGTTATTGTAACATCACTGAGCTAACATCTTTAAAACACTGCCATTTGGATTTGACTGGCTCTGAATGCTCGACATCCAAAATCAAGAGTTTTAGTAGCCATGATATATATATATTTATATAGTACTGCAGAAACTATCAAGTCACATGCAATCTGAAAACATGGTGGGTGTTGTCCTTTAAATATGTACGGGTAACATACACAAAAACATAGTCATTTTTTTTCTTTTTTTTTTCTGAACAGTGCCTGTAACACGGCTAGTAAAGAAAAATGCTGTTATCTACCAGGAAAAGTCACTGATCCGTATCTTCATGCTTCCATCTCCAACGTCTCACCATCGATTCATTAATACCAAGCTTACATGCAGCAGCCCCGTTTCCTTTTTCACCAGCCAGCTCGATCGCCTTTAACTTGAAAGCTACATCATATGCATTTCTTTGTGTGTTTTCCACGATCAGGGTGTGTGCATGAAGTGCAAAATAACCAATCTGAAGAATTTAATGTGAGTGTGTTTGATTTACAGGAATTCAAAGTTTCATTGGTCCACTCTGACCTGTTCATTATTTTAATTGGTCTGATTTATTTATTTTTTACCTTTTATTTACACAGGTCGTCATATATCTGTGCAGGTAGTCTCATTGAGTCATGAGGACCCACTCCCCAAGAGCGATATGTATGGGGCAGCTGTGTGACAAGGCTAAATGTTTTGGCAGCATGACGCGTGTTAGCCCATTAAAAATAATTTAAAAAATCCATGAATAAGTCGCAGCATTGTATAAGCCACAGGGTTCAAAAGCTGGTGAAAAAAGTAGCATCTTAAAGTCCAGAAATTACAGTATTGTACAAGTTTGCAGTTGCAACATCACTGAGTTTTGAATATTTGTGATCAAGTTGCGTTGTGATTATCTGTGTTTTGAGCAGATTTTAAATAAAATCATGGCCTATTGTGGGCACAGTGTGCAAACCCGTATTTTAGGCCCTGCACTATGACTCATTGCCCATTTCTGCCTACATTGTACTGTCCTTGGCCCATCATGGAAGCTGCCCCAACATTTTTTTATTTAATCAAGATTAAACTCTAACAATGAAGAACATCACATTTGAACCAGTTTTTCTGGATGATTTTTTTTTTTCATCAGCATGAAAAATTACATTTGAACATTCAGGGGTGAATGCTAGAATGCTTTCTGTTATAAAGAAAGCTTCCATGCAGGTGTCAAAATAAAAGTTTAGTACTGGAAAATTCAAACTGAAACTAAACTCAGATGGATTAAAGATGGTTAAAACTATTTTAAACGTGTTTTTAGTTAATAACTGACCCCAGTGACAGACTGAGAAAACAACAGCGACAGCAATATAAAAATAAGTGTCTATACAGGTTTTGGGGCTGGAAAGGAAGGGACAAGGAGTTTCTGGAGGAGTCTTTGGATGATCAATCAATCAGAGGTGGATTAAGTTTGTCTTACTGAAAATGTCTTTCTGTAGCTGGAGCCAGAGGGGAGAACTGCGAGGTCCTTGGTTCCAGGAGGTCCATAGTCAGAGAGAAGTATCGTTGAAGAGAGGAGCAGGTTGTTTTAGAGGGTGAAGACTGGTTCTTCAGGCTGAAAGTGTTGGTTAAACATTCATTCATTCATTCAACCTTTATTTAGTCAGGTAAATCTCATTGAGCCTCAAGGGCTCATTTACAAAAGCGACCTGCTACAAACTAAAGAATGATGAACAACAATGGTAGAATTTCCTTAAACAACAAACAACAGAAAAACATAAGAGAGAAATACAAAGTGAAACGCAAAGTATCAAAAACTAGCAAAACACCACAAGGTGGATGTACAAAATCAAAGACAAGAACATATCTGCAATGGTTTTTGCCAGGATTCCAAAAGATTCTTAAACATGGGTCACAATCAGGATGGGGTCGAGATCTTGAGGAGCAAGGAGACCTCAGAGGGCTTGGAGAGTCCAGGACTTGGAAGTCGCTGCAGGAGATCACAAAGAAAGATCTTCAGAGTCAAAATTTCAGGAGACAGTTTAGTTTCTGTCCATTACCTTCACCATTGGTAGGATGATGTCCCAGCGCTGAAGAGTTGTCCTCCAAATCAGGAGCAGGTGTGGAGTGGTGTCTGATTGGGATCAACTGCAGATGGGAGAAAGTGAGTGTGGCTTGCAGAAGCTAGAACTCCCACAGTCCGAAGCTAAATGCGGTCGTAGTTAAACAGGTTCAATCAGCGACAAGGCTGCGAGCGCTACAGCTCGTGACAGGAAATTAAAAATCACCACAAACGGTTTCAGACATTCTGTAGACTCCTTCATTAATTCCATATTCAGCTAATCATCAACATCCACAGCTCAGTGAGAAACTACGTTAAGTATTGAAAACATCCATCAAAAACAAACACACTCGTCCCACAGTTGATTTTTGCAGAATTTGTTCACCTTATGTTAGAAATAAACCAAAAATAAAGTGTGATTTTAATGTAAAGACTCCACAGATCCTTCAGGATGAAAATGTTCACCCTCTTCTCCTCTCTGGATTTACCTAAACTAAAAAAAATTGGGACTTGCTTTAAAAAAGTAACCAATCTGGACTCATGTCAGATTATGTCAATGGGAAAACGATCAATATCTTTTAGATATGGCAAGAACGTTCATGCTCAATAACCAAGGTGCCAAATCCAAGCAAACTCATTGGTCCACTTAAGGTGTTTACTGCTTGGTGGGGAAACAGTTTGCTGGGATTCCTTTGACTGACGATGCCCTCCGGATAGAGGGTGAAACGTTTCTATAAAAAAGAAACTGTCCAAATGACCCTACTGAGAATCACTGGATCTTTTAGATACGTTTCACTCATGATCATTAGAGAGGGTCCAATGTGACGTTGATGCCACACACTGTTGAGTTGTGTTGAATCTGGTTTCAAATGGTTTTACCAATGCAAGATGGCACCACACAACCGCAGATCAAAGACAAGTGGCACCGTCTTGCCTCAATCTTTTGTAATTCAAGAGAAAAGTAGAATCTCTCAATACAACTATTTGTTACCAAACACGTCTTACAGTTGATGTTAACCATCAGAATGAAATCTATCAGCCACAATTCAAAACCGGCTCCAGGAAAGTCTTGTTTTTGACTAATCTCCAGCCAAATTCAAAGTTCCTGATTGTGAAGCACGAGAACAACTGGCATTCATTAACATGGCCGCGCACGAACTGTCCCTGGAAAGATAAACGAGCGAGTGCTTCGGATGGGATCAAGTGAAGTTTAAGCGTGAGATGCTTCTTTCAGCACGAGCTCTGGGTCTTTGCTGGGACACCTTGTTGGGAGTGCACGTCGCTGGGTGGACCCCGTCGGTGGAAGCTCAAGAATGGACGAGCAGCAGACCAAACGATGACGGAGCATTTCCCTTTGATCTACTCATGTACAATTGTGCTGTTTTGTCCACAACAACAAATCAAACTTGATTTTAAACTAATGACATTGTTTCAAAATTTTATTTTAATAAAGATGGATTGTTCAAAAACCTGGAAGAAATTTAATAAATAAGTCCTTGAGCATCCGATGGTAACATTTTTGATTAACTGTGCAAAATAAATTTCAGAGTCAGAGTCAGAGAGAATTTATTGTCATTTGCACCGCATGTAGTACATGTGTTGAAAACGAGATTATGTAATCAATTCAACATTTGTCTGCTTTTGCCAGGAAGTTGTGTTTTATACATTGGCAAAAAATAAAGTACATGAGCACCTTTAAATGTAAATCAATCAATATGCCATTGAGTCTGTTTTTTAGGTTACTGACTGCTCTTTCATTGGAATAACTCTTAAAAGTCAGTCCATTTCAAGTAAACTTGACTTTTCCTTCTACGGGACGTTAAACACTCTGCACGAGGAAAACCAGATTAAACATATTTCTCAATTGTAATGCATTCTGCATGAATAAACGTGAGGATCTCTGTTGGAAGCTTTTGATTCCACAGAATTCCATGAGGGCGTTAAACTCTGACAGGTCTGAGGGGTTAAGTGGCTCTTCACTGTGTCTCATTTAAAAACACTTTAATGGCGATCCCACAATAACAACAGTAACTGTGTCACAGACACTCACCGCTTTTATTGAGCTTGCCTCCGGCCTCAGAAGGATTGATGCGTCACCGCTGAAACACTGACCCATTGCAACGTGAGCCCAGCCTCAGATTTATGTGTGTTTTCAGCTTGTTACAGCAGATTTATCATCACAATAAAAAAGAACAACAATCTGCTGGAATCATTAAGGGCAGTCTGTTGGAAACTTTGGGTTAACTAAAGGCAACGGTGCGCCGGCAACAGCGAAAAAGTAATCTCAACACAAACTCTAAACGTCTTGAAGTAAAGCAGCATGTAAAAAAAAATGCTTGTCCCATTACAGTATATGAATGGTCCTGTAGTTATGTTATGAAAAGAAAAAGAAGAGACAATTATTACAATTAAAAAAGAAATTCTTGAAGTATTTGTGAAATGTTGAGTTTTCTCTTCTGCATAAAAGGTCACAGAACAGCAATCTCCTTCACATTCCGAGAACCAAATTAAGGACCATGGGAGACCGGGCTTTCAGTGTGGCTGCCCCCCGCCTGTGGAACTCTCTTCCTGACTGTCTAAGAGCCCCACAGTCTGTGGTTGACTTTAAGAGCGGCTTGAAGACCTTTCTTTTCGACCAAGCATACTCTACCTCCTCATGATTCTACTTTTGATCTTAGCTGATATTGTTATTGATTTTAATTGTTTTATTATTTGTTTTATTGTCATTTAATTCTGTTGCTCCTTGTAGCACTTTGAGATTTTCATTAATGAAAAGTGCGTTATAAATTGAATTCATTATTAAAATCTTGTTTCGGACATTTCCTTTTTATTTGATATTTCCAAGTAATTTTCATTGTTTTCTCAGTCACTTGTACATAGGCATATGTATATATTTCTATAAGTGTATTTATGCTTAAATGTGTATGTATGTATACACACATACACACAATGCCAAAATAAGCTTTATTTCAAATGTATATATATATATATATATATATATATGTGTGTGTGTGTGAAGTTCAAATTTATTGTCATTCCCATCACATGTGATACATGAGGTGGAACAAAACTGTGTTCTCAAGGTCCCGGTTACACCCCAAAATAAAAAAATATAAAGTATATGTCACGAATGGGTGATCATGACAGTATAAAAAGAAACATAAGGATCTAAGACATACACTAAGATATATGCTTATTGAACACTAAACAATACGCTAAAAGATCTAACATATACACTAAGCATGAATAATGTAAAACAATACAGCATAATAACAGCAATATATACTCCCTCCCACATTGTGCATGTGCATACAGTAGTCCCTCGTTTTTCTCAGAGTTTAGGGACCACACTCCCCCGTGATAAGTGGAAAAACTACAAAGTAGGGATAGTAGTAGTACAAATACAAGTACTAGTAAGTAGTAGTAGTTTATTTTAGCATTTACATATATGTGCTGCTGATGTTGTTTTTGTGCATTGTTTTTGTACTACAGTATTAGTGCTTACTGTATTGTTAGTTTTGTGTATTCTTAGTTTAGTGAATGTAGTATATTCATGTCTCGGTTCTTATTACTGTTTTTCTTTACAATTTCTATTATTGTTGGATGTAACTGGGACCCTGTGTATATAGTTTTGTTCCACCTCATGTACCATGTGATGTGAATGACAATACAAATCCTTGAATCCTTGAATATATTAAGGCTTTATTAACCCTTCCCACACTCTTGCAATATTCTAAATAATGTTTCTAAACTCTAAATGCTCTAAAAGACACAGAATGCCATGATCTCCGCTCTATGCCACACTGCCAGCCCACTTCTCGGCTGCAGTCACACTCATCACCCCCCAATCTCCCTTCTGCGTGAATAAATAATTTAAATTTAAATATAGTACTATTTTATATAAACAATCGTTTATTTAAAATATGACTATCTATCTATCTATCTATCTATCTATCATCCATCTATCTATCTATCTATCTATCTATCTATCTATCTATCTATCTATCTATCTATCTATCTATCTATCTATCTATCTATCTATCTCTATCTATCTATCTATCTATCTATCTATCTATCTATCTATCTATCTATCTATCTATCATCTATCTATCTATCTATCTATCTATCTATCTATCTATCTATCTATCTATCTATCTATCTATCTATCTATCTATCTATCTATCTATCTATCTATCTATCTATCTATCTATCTATCTATCTATCTATCTATCTATCTATCTATCTATCTATCTATCTATCTATCTATCTATCTATCTATCTATCTATCTATCTATCTATCTATCTATCTATCTATCTATCTATCTATCTATCTATCTATCTATCTATCTATCTATCTATCTATCTATCTATCTATCTATCTATCTATCTATCTATCTATCTATCTATCTATCTATCTATCTATCTATCTATCTATCTATCTATCTATCTATCTATCTATCTATCTATCTATCTATCTATCTATCTATCTATCTATCTATCTATCTATCTATCTATCTATCTATCTATCTATCTATCTATCTATCTATCTATCTATCTATCTATCTATCTATCTATCTATCTATCTATCTATCTATCTATCTATCTATCTATCTATCTATCTATCTATCTATCTATCTATTCATCTATCTATCTATTTGTCTGCCTGCCTGCCTGTCGTTTTGTAGCCACGTTTTGTGTTGATAACTTTAGTCTTTGTATACACACAGTATATTGTGTACATTTATTTTGTGTTTATATTGTAAGGTGTGTGCAGAGTCTCGGTCGTTCAAGATGCAGCAAAGAGTTTAAAACAGGATAACTCATCAGAGGAGCTTTTCCATTTCAAATGAAACGTGTGAACTTCAAGAAAAAGTCCTGTTGTTTTTTTAATTCTTAAGAATTGTCATATTTTGTAAGATTCTGCACATTTCATTTTGTACTTGATTTCATGCCATTCCACTTTTTGAAGTATACTTGTTATATTAGACTTCTTGAAGTAGTTGAGTGGAAGTCAGGAAGCAACGGTCTGTTATTAGAACCGTAGTCTTGCTGATGAAGACCGTGCAAAGTGGTGACGAGGAGTTGGCGGGTTAAAAAAAAGTCCTGAAGCGTGATGGCGGGACTGGTATTTTGAGAAGAACATCTTCATTCCTTCCTGCCAGTGTGAGTGATCTTCTCCCATTTGCTATGGTAGCATGTTGCATGACCCTGCGGGGGCAGTCTGACCTGCTGGCCCTTCTCGGGGGCAGCCAGCAGTGCGTCCCTTAAGCAGGCTTGACCGACCTGCAGTCACACACTCTGCGGTCAAGCCCTGGGCAGAGGGATTTGAGATGTGGCAGCATAATCAATTTCCATGATTCATGGTCACCCCAAAAGGAGGTTGTGCTGAGAGACCAGGCAGCTGAAAGAAGAGAGCGCTGACAGCAGAGCTGAGTCCACTGCCATGTGGTACAGTAGAGACGCTCTCCTGTTTCTGTCTGGGCTGGATTTTGGATATCCAAAATGCCGCACAATGTGCAACCAAATTAATCCTAGCAAGGAAATTCTCTTTTCCGCTGAGTATTCTCCAGACACAAGTCAAAGCTCAGGGTCAGCTGCAGAGCAGAGGAGCTCCCTGCAGCAACTACCGGTAATACAGACTGGACTTTCACAGCTAACTGCACAGAAGCTTTCTACTGAACATAAAGTATTGGGTAGAGCCGCAAAAATGGCAAATGGCAGATGATTGTCCCGTAACAATTAGGAGTCACGGGTAAAAATTAGAAATCAAGGCTAAGAAAAAAACTAAGAGTACTCTGTCTCAAGTTCCTGTTCATGTTTTCTGCAGGAGTAGATACAGTTTGAATGAACTGCTTGTAAAGGACTTTATTAACACAGTTTCTTTTTAGTCAAACTGTTTAGTTGCTCTAATTTTTCTTCCAATATTTGATGATCTTTCCACGTAAAATACGTTAAAATGGTCTGTTTAGTTTAGAGATTATTTATAATTTGAACTAGAATTAGAATTATAACTGCAAAATAGTTCAATCCATTATTGTGGGGCGGCTGTGGCTGAGTGATTAGAGAAGTCGGCCTCCAAAGCAAGAGTTGGGGGTTCAATTCCACCAGCAATCACATGCTGAAGTGTCCCTGGGTAAGACACTGAACCCCTCATTGCCTCCAATGTGTGTCCCGAATGTGATCCAAAGCACTGCTTATCTTTGTAAAAGTATAGTAGAGTGCTGCATGAATGGGTAACTAGAATACAGATGGTGGTGTAAAGCACTTCAAACATCTCTATAAGATAAAAATAGTGCTATATACAGTCCATTTGCCATTTGTGAAAATAAAACACAAAAAAACAAAGGTTTTTAAAACGTCCATCAGTACTTGATATTTGTTTAGATCAAATAAGTATTTTATACCATGTAATATAAAATCAAGCATCAGAAAATAACAACATAATTGCCACAAAATAGGGTATACCAGTAAAATCCTTAATTGGATTTATAAGTAAATGTGCAATCAAAATAATTTTTTAAAGGATGAAAAGGAGTTAAAGTTAAAAATGATTCTGTAATCTCATTTGCAGGAAGACGTCTTTTGGTCCTTGTATTTGAATTATCATAAGATGTTGTCCAGTATACTTTAAGTACTTCATTTAATGCAAAATGTTAATTCCATGGATTAATTTCTATCGTCGTCGTGTTTTCTTTTTGTTCATCTAGTGTTTTTTTTTATATCCAAGGACCAACAGCTGCAGACTACGAGCTGAAATCTGTCCAGATGTAAGAATATTTTTAAAATTGAGTGATGTCATGTTTAATTATCAACTTAAAACTGAATTGATTGATGTACTAATATTCTTTTTCTGGCATATTTGATCAAATTCACTTTGGTCTTGTTGTACCCAACGATTCAAAGGATTTTGTAAAACACATGAAAAGCCATACCGGTAATTATAAGAAAAGCTTATAAAAATACCTCTGTTTCATATTTGACGTTTAAAAAAGGGAATAACGATCCAATACAGAAACGTTTTAAGAAAAAGTACTCCATCAGATTATTTTTTTTGGTTTGATCTACTGATTTTGTTCAGTCTTTTGTAAAAGATATCTGTTTTGTAATTGTGTCTTATTTTTCACGTCAAAAGTCAAACAAAGATTATTTAAGCTCTGAAAAGCATTATGTAGTCCCTACTTAAAACACAATTTGCATAGAAGCAAGCTAATTATATCATACAAACTAATGCAACAAACTAACAGACACACAACCTTGTTGCACAAAGAGCAAAGAGCTCAGTTATTATCAGCGCTACTAAAAATAAATGAATCTAAAAGAGTAAAAAAGATCATAAGAAAACATGCAAGAAGATGTTTATTATTCCGTTTTTATTTTCAGCTAAGGCATGATTATAAAGAATAGATTGTTTAACTCTGGAATGAGGTGTGTTTTTTTTTTCTTCTAAACTAATAGCTTAGTTAATTCAAATAAATGTTCAAGCATCATAAATAAGAGGCTGGTTAGTTGGTTTAGCCATGTGTCAAGCACCCTTCAGCTCTCAAGGTCACAGACTTGGGCCTGTTAGCAGACATGGCAGCCCTCTCTGCTACACGTGGAAAAGGGTGATGGTTGTGTGTATGTGTGTGTATTTGTGTGTGGGGTATAAAAAGAGGGTGATGGTGGCCGTGAAGGGGGTTGCATCTTAAGATTTGATATGGCTGCCTTTCAAAGGCCAGCAGGAGATTGGCCTCTCCTGCCCAGACGACCAGTGACCTCTGTGGAGACATCCCCGCGTCAAGTTGCTGCTGGGTCTCAACATCCTCAGCCCTGCTTGAATGATTGGCCATATGGGCTACAGTGCCATCTAGGAACCCCCCACCCCCACTGTGCCAAGCGTGGGGCTGTGGGAATTAAGAGAGCGGAGCATAGCAGCCTCCCCCAAATCCCAAAGTGTCCTGTCAGTTATCATGTCTGCAATGTGTCCACAGAACTTCTAAACACAGCAAAATGCTGTGATTCACTGTTTACTCTGTTCCACATCATACCTTTGCACAGGCACACTGTATTACCCCAACATGCATTTCTTATTTTGTTATGTTGTTTATTTGTCAAATGCAGGTTAACACAAGGTCAAGAATGCAATGAAATGTTAAGGATGAGAAGAACCGATTTGACTCGCTAAAAACAAACAAACAATACTAACGCATGCAATAAGACATAAGGGTACAAAATAAAGCACCAAAATGTGAAAAAGAAATATATTTACAACGTCCAAGAGAAATATAGTAAACAACATGGTAGAATATGACGGTGCAGGATGAATTTGTGTGAACAATTCATATGAATGGGGCAACTGTGTAAAGCAGTCGTCCTCCAGTGCAAGAGTTGGGAGTTCAATTCCACTAGCACTAGGTTCCCTGCACTATTTTTTTTTGTGCAAAAGTACTTTTTTTTTACTTTTTTTGGGCACAAAACTTGCACTCTTCATTTATGTATTTATTCAATAGTTAACTGGGTTAACTATTGCTAGCTGCCATTTTTTACGTGTTTTAGTCTTATTTTCTCTGTAGTGAAACCTAGTGTTTAGGAAGAGAATTGCAGATTATTTAACTGGAGGATCTCACTGCTGCATCTATAGCTGGTGAACAACATCATTCATGAAAGGAGTTCTTGAATGTCTCACAAAGTTCATTGTGGTTTGCAGAAATACAGAGTCCATATTTTCCCTTCAAATAGTCACTGAGTCAATGTGGGCGTCTTCAGTCTGTCTCAAAAGCTCTAGGGTTGGAGTTCTCATCTGACAGAAAACATCCCAGACAAATAGAGAGCGTCAGCGTCATACCAGAGGCCCCGCCCTCTGGGTACTTAAGCCGCTGACACCCATACATCATTCTCTTTTTGCCCTTCACCTCGCTTAAAACCTGAACTTCGTGGGACTTCTCTGTTGTCGCATCGCTCGATTGAGGTGAGCTTGCTCCCTAGGCTGAGCGTACAGAGAAATTTTCCTGCGTACTGCTGGGCTGGCGAAAGCTAGTCCAGCATTTTTCTACTTACCTCGAAGTTTTCTTCTCTTTCTGTAGCTGCTTCGCTCGACGGCGCTAATTGCGTCACAACTCTCCCTGCTAACCATTAGCAGGCTAGCCAGCAAAAGCAAGATGACAGAGAGGACGGCTTCGAACAAAAGGAAACTAGGAACAACCTCAATGCTTCTCGTCTCCTGACATGGCTCCCGAGAAGGGAAAACGGAGGACAAAGAAGAAGAAAACCAGCAGGACGACGAGCCCTCGCTCGCGCCCCTGCCCCAGCGGATGCGGCTACTCCCTCTCGGCGATGGACACCCACGAGGTCTGTCCTATCTGCCTAGGGATTCTGCACGCGAGAAAAGCGCTGGAATCCCCCGACTCCTGCTCCCACTGCTGTCGGATGTCGGCGGTAGTGAGGAAACGTTGCACGGACGCGTTGACTAAATCCATGGCAAAGGCCGCGGCGCTGAAAGTCGCACGTCGCACAAAGCCGCTCGCTCCCGAGCCGGAGCTCGAGAATGTGGACCTTGAATGCAACGGTCGAGTCTGGGATGAGAATATGTCAAACTCCTCGGTTGCCGTCGAGGACTCCATGCCCGGAGTGTCTTACCAAGACGCCGAGTACGGTTACAGAGGAGAAAGTGTGAATTCCTCCCAGAACCTGGCGCAAATCCTACCGGAACCGGACGTCTCTGTCCCTGCTCTGTTCGACCTATGCCATAGGGCGGCGGACGCCCTGCAGGTCGCGTGGCCAGACCCCACGCCTCGCCAACAGGCTACGAGGCTAGCGGGAAACTACTTCTATGCGAAGCAGCTGACAATGTCGCAAAAATGCCCATTTTCCCAGACTTCCACATTGAGCTCAAACACTCCCGGTTGGAACCCGGAGCTCCCATGACATTGCCACTATCCCGACTCCTGGATGTCGCAGGAATGAAGACAGCCGGCCTCGCCAGCATACCCCTGATAGAGGAGACCCTGGCGGCTCACCTAGCCCCAGCAGCTACGGGGACGAAGCCAACGCTACCTAGTAGGGCCTGCTACGCTTCGGAGAAACAGCTTGAAAAGTGCTACAAGGCTCAGGGCCTCGCGGCTCGTGCAATGAATGCATCGACCATGGTGTAGGCGTACCTGGCAGAAAATCTGCAGGATCTCCAGGTAACAAAAACCAAGCAGGCCGCAACGGAGGCCATGGAGGAGGCCCGCCGCGCCTCTGACTTCGTGCTCTGCATGATGGGAACAATAGCCATTTCGCAAGGCAGAGCAATGATGGAAATAGTCGTCGCCCAGCGCAATCTTTGGCTGACGTTATCGGACATCCCGGAAAACCAGAGGTCCACCTTTCTCCAGCACCCAATCGAGTCGACGGGACTCTTCGGGGGAGCCCTGGAATGTGTCCAGGCCAGGCTGGAACAAAGACGCAAACAGGCGGAAGCCCTCCGCGAGGGGCTACCGAGAAAAAGCTTTGCACACCCAAAGGAAGACATGCGTGGCCTTCCACGGAAGAGACCCGCTGGTGACAGTGAGACTTTCCAGTACCGGCCGAGGGCCTCTTCAGTGAGCCCGTGTGGAACTCAGATTCGGGCCTGATGAAGCAGGACGGACTGATAATTTTATAGGTTTGCCCGCCCACGCGGTACGGGAACCTAACCTTTTGAGCCCAGTCTCTACTTGTAAAATACTACGAGGAGCTGGTGACATGTGTGTGCGCACCAAACATGACTCGCCTATTGTATGTGTAATCAAAACAAAGACTGTTTCATGCATGTACAAAAATAAAAGTACCAAAGCACAAACTGCCCTGGTTCTTGACTCGAGTCCCATTTTTATAAAACACAAACCATGTGGTCAAACTATGTACCACAGCAAGATACACGAGCTCTGCCGGAGAAAGTCGGATCTCGCGATATCTTCTGTTGGGCTGACCAGCCTGCTCAATAGAGCACGAGAGGGGTCAAAGGCCACCCCTCCAGCATGAAAACATGATGAGCAGCAATTGGGCATGCCTTCCAGGCTCATGGCGCACACGCAGGCCTGGAAGGCGTGTCTACCAAATGATTGGATCATGACAACGATGCGTCATGGGCTCAAGTTGCAGTTCACCAGGAGACTGCCCCCTTTCACAGGGGTACTGCAATCAAAGATTAACCTTACACGTGTACATGTGTTGAGGGAGGAAGTTTTGACAATGCTGCAGAAGGGAATGATAAGTTTGGTCTCGAGAAACAAACTACGCTCTGGCCACTACAGCAAGTACTTCCTGGTGCCCAAAAAGGATCATTCCCTGAGACCGATTCTGGATCTAAGGACTCTGAACAAGAGAATAAAAACTTTTAAGTTCAAGAAGCTTACACTGCGGCAAGTTCTCCAGTCTGTGAGACCAGGAGACTACGCATGTACAATGGATTTGAAAGATGCCTATTTCCACATAGGCGTGTGGAGGAAACATAGAAAGTTCCTCCGTTTTGCTTTCGAAGGGAACGCTTATGAATTCAAAGCCTTACCCTTCAGTTTAAAGACTGCTCCTCGTACATTTACTAAATGTCTGGATACGGCCCTGACCCCCCTTAGGAATCAAGGACTCAGGGTTATGAATTACTTGGATGACCTGCTGATTCTGGCTGGAAGAAGAATGCCGGCCGAGTCACACTCCTATAGGGTGATCTCTCACCTGGAGTCTCTCAGGTTTGTCATAAACCTACAAAAGAGTGATCTAACTCCATCACGGGTTACCATGTATCTGGGAGTATAGATTGACACTGTCCTGTACAGAACATGGCTCTCAAAGGAACGAGTTTCCTCCATTCGCCATTGCCTGGAAATATTTAAACTGGATCAACACATCCCTACAAAAACGTGCCAAGGCCTTTTAGACCTCTTGACGGCAGCCATACCCTATGTGCCACACCCATTGCTAAAATGTGGGCCATACAAGTATGGCTAAACCAACAGAAACAACCCGCCCTGCCTAGTCGAGCAAGAAAGGTTAGGATAGATTCAGAGTGCCTGAAGGCCCTGGAACCTTGGAGAGATTTGTCTGTTTTCACGGAAGAGGTCCCACTGGGTAAGGTATCATCTCGTGTGGTCATCATGACGGACGCCTCAAAAACAGGATGGGGGGCGATCTGCAGAAATCAGAACGCCCGTGGTCTTTGGAATAAACAGGAAGCGAGATTACATATCAACTTCCTGGAATTATTGGCCGTATCCCTGTCATTAAAATACTTCTTCAGTAAAGGTCTGATTGCAGGGTAGCATGTCCTGGTGAAATCAGATAACAGGACCACAGTGTCCTTCATCAACAGGGAAGGACGGACAAGGTCCCGGGCCCTCCTTGGACTGACGCAGAAGACGCTCACATGGTGTGCTCCAAGAATCTTGTCACTTAGGGCGACTCATGTCCCTGGTGAACTAAATTATGGAGCGGATGCCCTCTCAAGAGGGCCTCTCCTGACGTCAGAATGGAGCCTGAACCCACGAATTATGGAACAGGTCTGGTCACGATTTGGGAGAGCTTCTATGGACTTGTTTGCTTGCAGAGCTAGCTCACAGTGTGACCTTTACTTCTCCTTGAGGAAACAGATGCACCATTGGGAACGGATGCTCTGGCACATGATTGGCCAGCAGGGGTGCTCTACTATGCCTTTCCACCTGTCCCTCTGATCGAGGTAACACTGGAACGTGTGCGCCAGGGAGCCCTCTCCCTGATCCTGATAGCCCCCAGGTGGCCGCAGAAACCGTGGTTCCCGGAGTTGATCTCAATGTTATCAGGGATACCATGGCAATTGCCTCCTCACAGGGACCTGCTGACTCAAGCACGTGGGCCGCTTCTACACCCACGTCTGGAGTTGTGGCAGCTTTCAGCCTGGCCTTTGAAGGGAACTGGCTAAGAGCCTAAGGCTTTGATTGTTTTATCCCAAAACAAACAGCAACAACATACACAAGGGTGCCCCTTGGTGTTTATATTTGCTTAGGAGATGTTCAATGGAGGGGTTTCCCCTCTCCTTAATGGATCTCCTACATCAAGATGGTCTCCACTTGCCAGTCGTGCCCCCTGTATATGTAAAATTCTTTCCCTAGGGACTTGGGAGGTTACCCTGTGCTTGACCTGGGTTTTCTATCTCCACATTGCCACCCAATTACTAGTGGCGTAATGGGTCCCTTGCTCCTTTCCTCCTGTTTCTCAGATTTTTCCAGAGAAAAACAGAGATGATGAGTATTCACAGTGGAGCACGCTTATGCTGTCTCTAGCTGGTGTTTTTTATCTATATGTCCAGTGGTAACATCAAGCTGATGTTTTACATTCGGCATTTTTTCTTCTCAGCCTGTGCTCTCTACATACCTTGTAGAAAGCAGCTGGGAAATACCTGTCTTTTTAAGGCAAATGTAGTGGACATGACACATCTTTTTGAACTGTTCCAGTGATGACCTTTACTGACCTTTCAGTAGACAGACATTTACTACAATTTATTTCATTAGTTGTAACCTGAGAACATACATAGTCACTCACCAATAGACTATTGGCTTCTTTAATTTTATTCTAATGTAAGCAAAAGAATAACATTTTGTCATTTTCATGATATGTGCTATTATGCTGTGTTATTCTGTAATGTGAAACATTACTGTGTCACTTCTGCACTAACGATGGTGTCCACAAACTGTGTGAAAGTTGAAGGCCCGGGTCAGAGAGGCCCGGCCGTTTTGTTTAGAAATGGAGAAGTCAGTTAATCCGTTGTTTTCATGAGAATGGCTCCAAAACCCTCTAAACAATTTCTCTCTGCTCTGACTCTCACCTTGAATTCTGATAACGTGAAAGCAAACTATTTGACGTGTCTCTAACTCTCCTCGCTTGGCCCACGGACCAATGAGGAAACTGTGTTCTAATCTCAATACTTTAGAAAAAGCGTTTGTTTACGGAACGCTTCAGTTTTGCAGAGCTGCAGAGTTGGCAGGGATGTGAACGCTGCAGAGTTAAAAAGGACAGCGAGACCTGAAAGCTCACAGCCTGGTCAACTGATTAAGTTTGGTCAAGATCAAAAGACTAACTTATCAGTGGAACTGATGGACGTCTCCATCCAGTCACCGAACAAAAGCTCTCTAGAACTTTCTTGAGGAATGCTTTATTTTGAAACTAACCCAGAAGCTGCCACTGTCTTTGACGGAGAAAGCAAGCCTCACGACACGTCGAACCCATAAACACGCCGAGGTATGACCGGACTTCATGGGCCCAGAACCTGTGAAGCTAAACAGCTTCTCAACTCTACCAAATGAGACGGATGTCTAAACAGGTACAGAGTTGCGGATGTTTAATGGAACGTGCACGGAAGTCGAGCTGGTTTTCGTATGGAGAAGTGTCATTTCTGGTTAAACTCAAAATAGATTTGTCTCTCTCCATCTTTAATCTATTCCACTTAAATTTTTCTTATCTTAATTTCTAAGCTGGTAACTACATTTTAAGCTAAGAGCCACAGACTAAGTATATTGACAACCTGTATTTATGTCTGTTGTTGTAATTTAAATATGCTGACGTGTTGAATTGCAAGAAAGTGAAAATCAGTCAATCAAGTGTAATGGTGTTAATTTTAGTTGATTTATTTTAAAGAAATGGTAGTGTCTCCTGGCATACCAACTAAAATCAACGTCTTTGTCACTTAATGGCTTTATGGTTTATTTATCCATCATAAAGATCACAGAAATATTGGGTAAACTGAAAAAGAAAAGAATCCGTAAAATACTATTTAATCTGAATAAGTAATTAAGATATATAAAGTGTGTCAGTTTAATACTGACCTCCTAATATATCCTACACACATGTTCTCACATGCATTTTGCTGAGCATTTCAAGGGCGTGAATGAATTACGTTCCCATAGCATATGTTGCACCGAGAGACATGACTGAAAGGGAACTGAAAGTTATGCACCATAACTCATGTTCCCTGAAGGAAGGGAACGAGGTGCAACATATCTGGCCCTTTTCAATGCTGAAAGCTCGGTGAAGTGCATTTTTGAGAATGATGTATGGGCGTCAGCGGCTTAAGTACCCAGAGGGCGGGGCCTCTGGTACGACGCTGACGCTCCTGCCGTAAAGGCGTGAATGTATTCCTTAAGGTTATCGCGCGGGGGCGCAATTCCCATAGCATATGTTGCACCTCGTTCTCTTCCTTCAGGGAACATGAGTTATGGTGCATAACTTTCAGTTATCTGAGTCCTGCCTGTGCATGGGGTCTACTAAACACCAGAACTGTAACACTCCTTCCTCGTCTCTGTGTAAACATCGCTCTGCTTCTGCACAAAGCCTCGGAGGCTTCCTTGGCAGCAGTGAAAATTAAACATACAGTAATTTCACATGTTTTGGTTCATATTTGCTCACATTTTGTTGCAGTTAAATGTTTAAGCTGCATGCACACTCGAAGGTGCAGGGATTCCCCCCACAGAAACGTGCAGTTTCCTGTCCATGTGCTTTATTTCATGTGGACTTTTTAAAAATATATATATATAATTTGCCAGGACATCTGGTCTTAGCCCAAGTCATTCTCAGGTCAAACATAGCTTGCACTTAATATCTACAGACTTTTTGTTGTTGTTGTTGTTGCTTGAGGCAGTTTGAGCAAGTGACATTTAAAAAATAAATGGTGTGATAACAGATCTGTTAAAGCTAATAATCCCAGATGTGATCACATCTACAACTGGGATAAACTACTTTTTCACACTTGTAGATTAAACAAAATGTGTTCGGGTTAGCTTTTAAACAGTGTATGGCTGTTTCTTTCTTCATGCAACAAGACTAAAATGCGTAGCCATCCAAAATGTAATAATAAGGATTATTAATCATTAAAAATCTGAATTTTATACTAAAAATAATGCACTGCAAACTTAAAGGTAAAAACCAGAAAGTTCATTCTCAATAGGTAAAAAGTAAAATCACAGTGAATCTGTTGCTGTTCCCATTTGGTCATTCACCCAAACAGAACAGAGATGGCTCAAACCATATTTGCTCAGCTGGCAGCGGTGACATAAAACACTTAACAGCAGTTTGACAAAGATCATAAATTAGGTCAACGTGTTAAGCAGGTGCAGAAAAAAAAAAGATAATGGCAGGAATGAAGTTGAGAAAAAAAGAGAAGATGAAGACTCCTTTTACTGGACAAACTTTGACCTCTTACTCTTAGCTGGACAGAAACGTAATAAATTATGCATTGTTAAGATTGTGGACACCTCTTGGCGCCCACTTCAAAAGAACCCACAGGTTCTGCTTGTTAGTTTCAGATTTGGCGTGAAGGGCAGTGCAGGTTATATTCCAGTTGCTGCTCGCAGTCTTCACATCTGGATGCCAGCACCTTGACTGAAATTGAGACTTTGTGTCTCCTGAAGTGTTCTTGTGACATCTTTATGATAAGTTGCTGTTACCCATTGCACCCACTGGCTTTTTGGTCGTATCTCTCACAGTAACCCTTACAACCCACACCCCCAGCCATTTCCAAATAGTTTTAAACTCCAGTGAGCTCCAGGAGTAATGCGAAACATTTGGCACGTCTTCCGATTCCAGGACTCTGAGAAAGCTGCTGCTAAGTGGAACCTTGCAAAGTTGGTTGGATTCCATCACAAGGGAGCTGCAGAGAAACGTATCTACACACACATTGTCCTCATTACTGCGCCAGAGGCTTTTTATGCTCTTCTATCAATGAATCTATCTTTCCTCTACTGATTTATTGAATAGCCTACAGGTGGCACCCAAAACCTTTAACCTGCTCAAGTTGTCTCTTGGACAAGTGGAAAAGAGAATACAATTTTTAAAAATAATGGTGTGCAACAGATTTTTATTCTTTAGCTCTGATGTGTGCACACACGTTCACTGTTGCTTTCTTTTTGGCCCCAGCATGGAGACAGCACTTAGTGTAAGCTTTGAACAGGTGTAGGGTGGAAACCATAAGCCGAAGATGGTCCATAAATTACTCTGTTGCTGTGTTAATCTGCCAAAAGCTCTGAAGGAAAGAACAAGAGAGGGGGAAAAATGGAACTAAACCTCTTTCTGTACTCATCTGCCATTATCTGAAGCTGAAGAAACTGCAAAACAGCGACTTGACACAAGTCTTTCCAAAACCAAACAAATTATAAAATCTGGTCCTGCTAAATATAGACCAAGGTACAAACACAATAATGTTGTTTCAAAGTATTTGTTGTTGTAGATTCTGTCAGTGGTTCATATCATGCACATGCTGTTTGGTTTATTCATTGCAAATTATTTTAATTAATTAAAGTAATTATGTTGGTTTACTTTAATACATGGAATACATTTATGAAATGGTTTGGAAAATGATGTAAAAAAAAAAGCTAAGTCAATGTCTATTTAAGAAAATGATTAAGAATAAATTCTTAAATAGATATGTATAAATGTAAAATTGCAAATTTACTATAAATTGGCAATTGTTATGAGTTATTAATTTTGTTCATGGATAATCATTGTTTGAATTGATTGTTGAATAGATTTTTGTTTTAAGAAGGGGCAGATACAAGAATTTTTATTCTTCTTCTGCTTCCTTTCATTTTAAATCTGTTTTTTTTTTTCTCTCCATATGCTTTGGAATTGTTTCTTTTGTGTTTTAAATTTGAAATGAATAAATAAAATAAAAAATAAATAAATTGTGTTCAGAAACACCAGCATATGATCGACATGCACAAATCTAAACTGCGTCAGGGCAGACAACTGTTTTGACAACTTAATGTATCCACTTTACCAGTTCTGCAAAGTTAAGTCAAGTCCTCCGGACGTTTTTATTTTTTAAATGTTTCGTCTTTCATCCAAAAGACTTCATCAGTCTGAGGAGCCACAACAAACTCAGTTTTATGAATACCTTCACATAGTGGGTCAACCAGCTTGATGGTGCTAAGATGGTTTCTGGAGTCCGTCCTCTGCCCTGCCAATTTGTTTGAGGCAGTCATGGCCAAAGTGGTACACAATATCCTGATTCATGCTCAATAATCCAGATAGAAAACAAATCCAGAAACCATCTGTGCACCGTCAAATTGGACTGGGTTTGTTGTGACTCCTCGGACTGATGGAGTCTTAAACCATCCAGAGGACCTGACTTCACTTTGTTGGATTTTTCTACATGGATATTGAACATGAACCAGGAAACTTTATCAATTATTTACACACAGTGTCAAAGTAGTGTTTTTTTTTTGTTTGTTAATACAATTTCTATTTTTACCTTTTTCTTACTTTATTCCTCTCACATTCTGACACTGATGTCAAATTCAAATATAAGCATAAAGTATAATAAACATTTTTAAAGAGAGTCATAGTAAATTTCAGAATGAAAATATCAGACAGAAACGTTTTGCACATTTCAGAAAGTCACACAATTTCCATACAAATGAATGATACGAACATTTTAATTCATTCAACCTTTATTTAGTCAGGTTAATCTCATTGAGCCTCGAGGACTCATTTACAAGAGAGACCTGTCTACAAACTAAAGAATGATGACAACAGCAACAGTAGATTTTCCTTGAACAACCAACAATAGACAAATATAAGAGAGAAATACAGATTTTTTTCAAACAAGTTAAAACAAAGATATCAAAGTAGCAAAACAGACAGATTATAAGGCAGATGTAGAAAATCTAAAACAGGAACATATCTGCATTGGTTTTTGCCAGGATTCCAACAGATTCTTAAAACCATTTGGTCATGGCCGAGAGCTTCAAATCTTTTTGTAAGATATTCCAGGAAACAGGAGCAGAGTAGGAGAAGGCCCTTTTGCCAAGTTCAGTCCTCTACCTTGAGACGTCAAGATAGACACTTCTGTAGTGTGCTTTTGCCTGAAGAAGGCTTTTAACAGAGCCGAAACGTCGCGATAAGCACACTTTCTTTTTTCTTTTTCTTTTTTTATTATCCTTTTAAAAAAACACTGTGATAATTTTAAAATATTTTAAAAAAATTCTTTTTAAAGATTTTTTAAAAAATCACAAAAAAAACATTTAATTCTTTCTTGCTCTCTATTTTTGTATGGGGGAGTGGGAATATGAACCTGGCTGGACCAGGGTTCAATATAGGAAACCCAGACATGAAAAAAGGCAATTTAGAGACCAGAGATATGAGCTCAATGAGAGGAAAGACCATGCATTTACCTCTTCCCCATGGAGAAGGTTTCAATCCCCTAATCCTCCAAATCCGAGGCCATGGTCTTGAGCCGGAAAAGGGTAGCATGCCCTCTCCGGGTCGGGGAGGAGGTCCTGCCCCAAGTGGAGGAGTTTAAGTATCTCGGGGTCTTGTTCACGAATGAGGGAAAACTGGAGCGTGAGATCGATAGGCGGATAGGTGCAGCGTCCGCAGTGAAGCGGGCGCTGTACCGGTCTGTCGTGGTGAAGAGAGAGCTGAGTCAAAAGGCAAAGCTCTCAATTTACCGATCGATCTACGTTCCCACCCTCATCTATGGTCATGAGCTTTGGGTTGTGACCGAAAGAACGAGATCTCGGATACAAGCGGCTGAAATGAGTTTTCTCCGCAGGGTGGCTGGACTCTCCCTTAGAGATAGGGTGAGAAGCTCAGTCATCCGGGAGGGACTCGGAGTAGAGCCGCTGCTTCTCCACATCGAGAGGAGCCAGTTGAGGTGGCTCGGGCATCTGGTTAGGATGCCTCCTGGACGCCTCCCTGGTGAGGTGTTCCGGGCATGTCCCACCGGGAGGAGACCCAGAGGAAGACCCAGGACACGCTGGAGGGACTATGTTTCTCGGCTGGCCTGGGAACGCCTTGGGATTCCCCCGGAGGAGCTGCTCCAAGTGGCTGGGGAGAGGGAAGTCTGGGCCTCCCTACTTAGGCTGCTACCCCCGCGACCCGACCCGGATAAGCGGAAGAAGATGGATGGATGGATGGATGGATGGAAATACAAAAAAAAAGTAAATTTTACATAAAACCTGCAACAAAAAAAACTCATCTTGAACATAAATCACATCATAATTCATAAATTGCAATGGTTTGAAAGTTGGTAGTTGATGGTGAGGACCCCCAAAAAGCAGGTAGTTTGTTTAAATCCACTCCCCAACATTTTCTTAATCTAACTAAACCAAATACTACGTGCAAATTAGTAAAACAACAGAAAACTGCATAGGCTACAAATATCTGACAGATAATGAGAGAAGTCCAGGAGGTCTGGTCTACTAGTAGAGTTGATTAGTGATTCTGAGCAGCTGAGCTGATCTACTGTAGGTGTGAGTGACTGGGTAAATCTGAGCACTAAGGGTAAAACCACTGGCTTAAATTGAGAATAATAAAACAAATGTCATAAGGAAAATACAAATAGTTGACTAAAAATACCTGACAAAGAGAAAAAGCTCTGGCAGACATAACTCACAGAAAAACTTATATATATAAATCTAAAACAGTAAAACATAAATTAAATCATCAAATACCTCAAAACCTCGACAAAATAATTTGTTTCTTCTGTTGTCATGGCCGAAACAAAACTTAGGAACTCAGCTTCCTGCAGGTAACATGGCTTCTTGTGGTCTCCTGAGTGTAAAAAAACTGCTTCAGTTCAATCTTAATGAAGTCCCAACAGCAGAAAACATGTCAGAACCCTGAGCTGGTCAGGGATTCTTGGCTTGGTCGGAGCAGGACAGCAAGGAGGGGTTGACAAGTGACAGACAGGTTCTTTGTCAAACTATGGACGGTGGGCCTAGCTGGACCGCCGGCAGCCATCGGTCTGTGCAAGTCCTTGGGGCTTGATGCCATCGCTGGGGGCCCCAAGCATCTGACACCCAAGCACCTGGTCGTGTTGATAGGTTGTCGAGGCCAGAAAGCTGTGAGCACTCACGCATACTGAAGCAGTATAAACACACACACAAAGCGTGCACATAAATTAAGCTCATGTTGGTGTGCACACATATAAATCTGCACTTTATTTTGGTTTAACCAGAAGAGGGAAAAAAACTGTAGTCAAGATGGGAAGACTGAGAAACACAAAGGAGTTCGGAGGGAGAGGGAAGGCATTCTGTTTGGCTTTGACAGGATAAATAAATCATTGCAATTATGGGCTGGCCCAAGTAAATGGGGACAGGTCAACCTTATCATTCCCAAGTTCAAGGTGCTTCCTGCTCATCCGAACCAGCCAGGCTTTGATGCCAGCAGGCTCACGGCTAATGACAGTGATGTAAATGTGCCGTGGAAGCTTGTGAAACACTTGGCTCGACCGTAGAGGTGTTCCTCCCGTCTCACATGGCGTTTTGACGTGAACTAGATGCTGACATATTAGGGTGCAAATCTCTCTGTGTCTGGAGAATCGATTCGATTCCGATTTTTGGTGTCGCGATTCGATGCAAAATCGACTTTTCGATTCAGAAACGATTTTTGATTCAGAAACGATTTTTCTGAGGCTACCCAGTGTCGCGCTCCTGCCACGTGGCCCCCTGGTGGGTGTTCCTCGGCCTGCGGGCGTGCTTGGGGCCCTCACTATCTGGGGCTGGGCGCTTGGGCGTTTGTCAGCTTGGCCTGGTGGATGCCTGGTGGGGCTCGGGTCCTCTGGTCCTGTCGGGTCTGGACCTGAGGGATGGGCGTCCCCGGTGCCCGAGCCTCGGTGACCGGCCCTGGGGCTACGTCGGTGCAGCGGGCTCCGGCGGGGGCCTGTGTATTGTCGCTGTTGGCCCCGGGGGGTCATTGTGTGTGGTCCCTGGTGGGGTTCGTCCGGTTCTTCCACTGGTCGGATCTGGGGAGTGGACGAGTGGCTCGTCCTGTTCGGGTGGTCCTGGGGACTCTGGGCTCGGGGTCCTTCCTGGGGTCTTGGGCTTTGATCGCCCCTTCGTCTGTCTCGGGCTTTGGGGGGACGGGTCTCTGATGCTTCACAGTCGCTACTAAATGTTCTATTGGAGGAACCTTATTCACTTATGCATGCTCACAACCACACACAAATGGATGCAGGGATGTATAGTAGATGTATGTAGATGGGTATATAAATGAATATAAGTATATATGTATGTATATTGTATATATATTTGTATATATTTGTAGGTATGGGTATGTGTATTTATAGAAATCTTTTGCAAGGTCATGAATATTATCAGTTTTTATGCTTGTATGTTTCGTTGTTGTGTTCTGTCATGTGCTTTGCAGGATTGTGGACGGAGGTTTGGTGTGTTTGCTTTGTGCTCTTTCTGTGGACAATTGTTGTTTTGTTGTCTCACTTTCTCTTTTCTTTCTTTCTCTCTATTAAAAAAAAAAAAATAATATATATATATATATATATATTAAAAAAAAATAATAATAAAAAAAAAAAAATAAATAAAAAAAATACATATTGGAGTGAGAGGATGGCTATAAGGTGTGAAGGGAGGCCATCTATAAATGGGAAAAAAAAAAGAAAAAAAAAGAAACGATTTTTCTATTAAAATGGTCATAAATTTAGTTTCAGTTTTGTAACTGACAAGCTGAAAAGAAAAAACAACAATGTAAACAAATGGAACATTTATTTAAAACAATAATTTTAAATTGATAATATTAAACAACAATGTAAACAAATAGAACATTTATTTAAAACAATAATTTTAGGTTCTGTACTGTATCAAATGTTTTGCATCATTTGATATTTATACCAAAAATAGGAACAAATTGTACAGGAATGCATTAAATTCTGTAACTTAAATTATCATTATTAGCTTAGTTGCCTGGACTTCTCTAAAACAATAAAAGAAACAGAAAAATCTAGGAACAAATAATTCATCCATCCATCAACTTCACCCACTTCTTCCTTTAAGAGTCTCGGGGGTCACTGGTGTCCATGTCCAGCCATCACTGTGTGAGAGGCGGGGGACACCTGGACAGACAAATAATTATATATATATACAGCTAGTCCCCGACTTACAAGCGAGTTCCGTTACTACGACTATCTTGTAAGACGAAAATCTCGTATGTCAGGGACTACCTTTATTTACCGCACGAGCCGCCACTGATACACGTACATGTACGGTAATGAACAGTTACCAAGTTAACAAGCACTTCATACATAAAAAATAAAAAATGTATTTCTTACTTTGAGCTGCAGCTTGTCCGTCTGTTTGCATGTTAGCTCTTGCACGTCCGAGCTCCACTTCGAGCAGGTCCACGCAGTCCAAGCTGTTTACAGGAAGGACTGTTAGCTTGTTAACGCCATACATTTGGAGCCAGAAAAAGATTAAAAAATTAATAACTTACTGAAAGCTGTTTCTCCGCGGTGTCCGTCCATCCAAAACCATCTGCACGCGTTAGCCGCTATTAGCTGCACCTGTTAGCATTAGCCCATCCAAAAAAAGGCTGTCGGCGTGGTTTCTCCGCGTTTTAGCATGTTAGCTTCTCTGTTAGCTCGGTGTCCCCGACATCTTAGGCTGCAAAGCGGCGTGGTGGCGGAGCGATCCGCGGCTGCTGCTCCCGCCGCGTTAGCTCCGGCATTAGCTACGTGTTAGCCCAGCCCATGAGCTGCTGTTGTCGTCCGGTGCGGCGTGGTGGCGGAGCGATCCGTTGCTGCTGCTCCGGGCCTGAGACGTCCACAGAGTTCACTGAGCGTTTCCAGTTAATTTATCCTTATGAGGCAACCCTGATAGGACACATGGTCCTCCACAGCCGGCAGGATCCGAGACTGTAACTAAATGTAAAATGGAGGACACAGCGTCATTTCCGGAAACAGCCGGAAGCTACGCAACTATGATTAAAATTATAATTTTTATTATAATTATTATTTATAAAGCCTTTAAAACAACCACAGCTACAACAGAGGGCTGTACACATGAATTTAAGAACATTTTAATATATATATATTTTTTTTCTTCATATTTTTATTAAATATGATAACCTCGTAAAGTCGGAACCTCGTAAGTCGATGTGCTCGTAAGTCGAGGACTACCTGTATATATATATACAGTGTTGGGTGTAACGCGTTACTTAGTAACGCGTTACAGTAATGACATTACATTTTTCAGTAACGTAGTAGTGTAACGCACTACAGTACTGTGAAAATGCCTGTAATATATTACAGTTACTAACAAAACCTTACATTCGTTACTTGCGTTACAATCAGGACCTTTCGGAGAATAGTTTTATTTATTTATTTTATTTTACCTTTCGGAGAATAGTTGTGGGACGACCCGGACGAGGACGACGGAGCAGACCATAGACATTATATATAGATATCTATGGAGCAGACTGTCACGTGGGGAAAACAAAGACGTACGCGATGACGTCGGAACGTCATACGTCAACGTACATAGACATATAAAGGTACATAGACATACGGCAATGTCATTTTATGGATGGAAGTATTCATATTATTTTTCTTTTGTCACGAGAAAGGACAAGAACATTACAGTAGTGTGCAAGCTATGTCTGGGCCACAACAAGACACTGTCTACTGCTGCGAACTCGACGTCAAATCTTTACAAGCATTTACAAAGACAACACGCTAATGCTAAGCTAGTTGCTAAAGAGCCGCAGAGGGATGGTGCAAGTTTGATGCCGCCACCGTTTAAGCAGGCTCGGCTTGAATTTCACCGCCAGGCAACCAAAGGCTGAGGTAAACAAACTTGTAAACAAACATTTCAGATGTTTTATTTTTTATTTTGTTTTATTTTTTTAAAACAGAAGTTTTACATTTTGATATTGTCATACCTTTTGAATGGCACGTTTACATATGCATTGTGCTTGTTATGTAGCACTGCTGTTTTACTTTTTCATCAAAAATGAGTGTCAAAAAGATCTCTAATATCATTATTGAAAGATAAAAATTAATACAGGTTAAATCTCAGGTATTAGAGTAATCCGAAAGTAATGTAACTAAGTTACTTTCAGAACTGAGTAACTAAGTAGTGTAATATGTTACTTTTTTAAAAAGTAACTAGTAATGTGTAACTAATTACTTATTTTGGGTAACTACCCCAACACTGTATATATGTATGTATGTGTATATATATATATATATATATGTATGTATGTGTATATA